>ML379896.1:0-10223 GCA_005239525.1 Nicotiana knightiana | reverse complement strand
TAGGTTATTATTAAGGAATTCAATACTACTATATTGTTATCGATAGCCCCTAGTCAAACTTCTAAGCTCGACCGCGAGGCCCTTCCGACCACCCTCGAGACCGGTCTCTCCGTTACCCGGTTTGCATAATTTTGTTTTTTTTGCTCTTATTTCATTTTTCTCACTTCACACTCAGCATCTACTTCCTAAAAAACTGGTATTAAAATAGATCACGTATTTTTAGAACCACATAATCAAATATAGTTATAATTACCATTTTCAAGGTAAACAGAGACGTAGGGACTGCGACCGGATGTAGATCTACCTTATGTCTCTACAACAACAACAATCGTGTTCAATAATCATTTGGGTCCCACACCTGGATTTGCATAATTAAATGCAGATTATAGTATGAGTACAATCGATCCCATATACTTAATAAGTATCATAACTAACCTTGGTGACATAGTGACAGTAGTGGCCAATGATACTCATTAATCAAACCTATGCAGGTCCTATATATATATATATATATATATATATATATATATATATATTCTGGTGGAGTAGGTTACTGCTAATCGAGAGTTGAGCTTATTGTTGAGAAAAGGATTGTACCACATATTTATACTTGGTTATTTTGTTTATTTACTCTGCCCATATTTGTTTACTTCTTACTGTAACTGTCATATTGAAAAACTAGTGAGTGTCGATGTCGACCCCTCGTCACTACTTCTCTGGCGTTAGGCTAGATATTTACTGGGTACACGTTGATTTATGTACTCATGCTACACTTGTTGCACATTTGTTGTGTGCATGTGCATATATGACTGGTGAAATTTTGGGCGTAGAGGCGCGACTATTGCAGGGACTTACCGTGATCTACACTTCATGTTATGATCCACAACCTACAGAGTCTCATATAAATGTTCTATTTTATTCTATTTCTTAGTTGATGCTCATGTACTTGTGACACCGGGTTTTGGGGGTACTTATGGGTTGTCCTTTATTGCAGTTGCAAAAACGTTATCAGTTACTATGTAAATTATATTTCTTACTACTTAATTGATGAAATTATGATTTCAAAATATTAAAATGAGTAGTTAAGTTAAACATTCACTATTGGCTTGCCTGACAGTGATGCTAGGCGCCATCACGACCTCTAGTGAATTTGGATATTGACGCTTGATATTAAAGCTTTAGGTTCACATAGGTCTCACGAGACATGAGAAAGCCTAGTAGATTCTTGCATATTGGTACGAAGTTGTATGCACTTATATTCGAGAGGCTACAGGGCTGTCAGACGCACTTCCCTCCTTGAATCCTTTTCGTGTGGTATGAAATATGAGGATTATGCCTTTATTTCCTTCCTAATCGATCTTATGCGACGTGACGCGGTTATCAATTGAGAATCGAGTAATTGTAATGGTACTGCAGATGTGGTGCAGGATGTTACTCCCTACGTATTTGATTGGGCTATTATCGTGACCTTGCAAAAGGGTGTTATGTCATTTTAGCTCGGTATCAGTATTGCCAATGATTTTAAAGTTGGCACTGGTTGTTATGATGATTTGTGTGCTTCTATCACACACTGTTGGTGTAATGGTAGGGTGCTTATTTATGGATCGTGGTAGTGAATGATTTGAAAGGAGGATTTCTTAGTTCACGGCTTGGAGGTTCAGTATTTAGTTCCGGCGGAGGAAAGTTAATCGTACTATGAATGTTCAGGTTTGGATTGATAGAGTAACGAGCCTTGATATAGTCGAGCGTGGTAGATTTCTCTATGTTGTCATCGTCCTTGTTGAATGTGTTAAGGTTTGCCAGTGTGATGGTCTACTTCAATTTGACTTCAGGGCAAGGTATTGTGAAATGGTTCCTAGGAAGCGGCTGTCTGAGATAACATAGTGTAGCAATTTTCGAATTGAATTTGTATTTATAATGTTGATGGCTTGAGAAGGATGATTTTCTAGGAGGCTTAGAGTTGGTGGCAATTTACTAGTTCACGTGGTACAGAGATAGATTGAGATCTGAGGCAACAGGTACGCAACGAAGGATGATGAAGGACAAGTAGGAGGTGTCTTGCGTGGTTGAATTACTAGAATGTCAAGTATGAAAAACGGAATCCCAGAAGTTTCTTAAGCAAGAGGGTCTAACCAAAGTGGGAGAGTAGTGGAGTAGCACATGGGTTCTGTGGTAGGATAGCCACACGCCTTGAGGAAAGTTTACAACAATTTGGGAATTCATGGTGGACAATGACTAGGTCCACGGATTTTATTTGGATGCAACATGACTTGGAGTTTGGAATATATTGTTGGACTTTCAGTTGATGTCAATGGGGTAGAATGAATCTTGGTGGGTACCAAGATTATGTAATTGCAACTTCAAGCTAGGTAGGTAGGGGGGAGCCCCACCATTTACGATTGGATCGCATGGTTGTTTGCTTGTGCCATTTCTGGTTATCGATGTATTGTTGCGGTACCATGACTAAGGAAAGAAAACATCAGTGGTAATTCGAGCAAAGGAACTATGGACGGTGTGCTATATTTGACCTTATATTCATGTTCTGGGTTTGGTAAGACTCAAAGTTTATGCTTCTTGTGGGGGTTAAGTAAGGAAAGGAATTCAACTGGTTGCTTCATTGAGAGGGTTTTCATATGCTAGCATGGCCTTGGAGTTTGATTATATTCGGGAAAAATTTAGGGTGGGTGACTCAACAATGGTTCTAGTGGGTTCAAAAATTAAAGTGTGGTGTCTAAGGATTTCGAGTTCATGGCATGGTAAAGTATCGATTTTTTGCAGTGTATTATGAAAGGGGATTGGAGTGTTTTATTTTATCATCGGTCTGCGGTGTAGCATTGGAGGAATGGGAGAAAATAACTTTGGGTTCATAGAGGAATTATCAGAATGAGTTTACCAGTTGAAGATGCGAATGTGCGGACAATGAGGGTGTGAGATGGTTTGTGGGTTTTGGGACAACGTGGTCTCGTGAAATGGGGTCACTCGGAATGAGTGCAGATTGAGTTCGTTATATTTTGAATGGAGCTATTGTTATTTATAAAGCAAGTCTACAGTAAATTGGAAGAAGATGGTCGGTTAGTAATGGTTGAATCAGCATGATTGTGGCAGTGATCAGTTTCTTCTGCATGAAGTTATACATATAGTTTGAGGTTTTACACTTGGGCTTGAGTGCCACCACTACTTGGTTTATTTGGGAGGTATTTGATTCGAATGGCTTGTTATGTGTAGATGGATCCGGAAGAGTTATGGTGGTTTAGACCACTACTTGAGGATTGTATTTTCTACGGTTATGGAAATTCAGTCGCGTGTTGAAATTATTTTCCTGAAATGGGCTAAGTGAATGCTTTATTTATGATGGAGTGTTTATTCTAGTAGTGGTTTAGAAGTTATGAGGGATTTCTTATACTCTCGCGTATTGGCATGTTAGGTGCAGTGAGCGGCATTGGAATTGAAAGTTAAGGATCAAGGGTGCGATTCGGTGTTGACAAGAATGTCAAGAGCTCGGATGAGAAAGAAAGAATTTAGATGCTTAGAGTAAGCTGGTATTATCTTAGCGTCACCTGAGAAAGGTGTCCTGTGTAAGAGGCTTTGTGTACTGATTTGCAGATTCTTGATTTGCTTTGTAGCATTGTATGTTGGTGATATGGATGTACAAATTTTGCTACCTGGTGCGGTGGGTCGTGCAGGCGTATCCCATAGAAAGATTGTATAAGTGTGACATGTAGTCACTTGGTTGATTAAAGATTGAAACCAAGTATTGGATTTTGGTACTATCGCTAATGTGAGAGAGTTTATACCCGAGGGGAATTCTATACCTTAGGATGTGGACTCTGTGAGTTTGTTTTGGATTTGACAACTGTTATTATGTGTCATAGAAAAAGGTTATTGTGGAACCTTGAAATGTTATTAGCCAAGTACGGTAGGATTAGAATCGACTTGAGGTCTGTGGATAGATCTAAATGTGAATGTGTGTTCTATATCCGACCGAATGTGTTCATTTCAATATAATGTTGCTTACGGAGGAGTCTTCGAGCCTTGGATGTTATTTTTGTTGTCAGCCATTTCGTGTAATATCTATTATGCCATGTGAGTTGTGAGACGGTTTGATTATTTGCACATGTATTGAGATCCCATGAAATTTGTTGTGTTGTGAGAGCATGATGGCTCTCGAGATGCAGGTCATTTGTAGCATGCGACACAATTCTTCTCCTCAGAATTTGTATTATGCCATTGGCATGCTTTTGGCCGATAATTGGGCATTTCGTATGTATGGGCACTATGTATTGATGGGTAGTTCCCTATTTATTGTTATGTGCGGATCGGGTGGCATGCCGCCACATGTATTCTATTTGGATCGGGTTGCACGCCGCGACGGTATTATGGTTGGATCGGGTTGCACGCCGCAACGGTATCATGGTTGGATCGAGTTGCATGTTGCAAGGATGTCTTTTGTGGATCAGGTTGCTTGCCGCAATGGTATCATGTGTGGATCAAGTTGCACTCCGCAACAATGTGATGTTAAGTACAGTTTTTGTTTCTCATTTTATGAGGAAGGTCCATAACATCTTTTTTTTTCTTTAATTAGTTACGTGGGTTGATTAGTTCTTTCCAGCGTTCATTTTCCTTATGTATCACATTCGAGTTTGTAGCTTCTTGACCCATTATGGCTCATATGAAATGTTACATAGTGTTTGTGGTGGCTTATTACCGGAGAAACTTGTACTGGGTGAGACGAGATTATTGGACCTGGGATCAGTGCGATCGGATTTGTACAAGGCATATTAAAGTGAAAATATTGTTATTAGTTCAGACTGAGGTAATTGATCTTGTCAGGAAGAGAGACTCCATGATGTTTTATTTGGCAGATGGTTATGAGTTTTTACACATCTCTTTCGTCGTGGGACTATTGCGATAGTTGGAACATGGCTTATATATGTTATAAGGTATACTACAGGCTTCAAGTCAGTGGAAATCTCAGTTGTTGTGCTTGGGGGAGCTTGCCCTTTGCAAATGAGTTATGTGGTGCATGGTGTCATTTCAGCGGAGAAGCATGGTCACGTTGGGTTTACTATCTAGTGATTGATATGGTGTTCGTGTGTGAGAATATGGTATTGTGGAGAATTCCGGATGTTAGAATTTGGTTCTAAATCTTGTTAGCTAAGGTAGCAGGAAGGATCTTCATTCTAGCTCGAGCTATTGTGCTCAACTAGGTTGTGGTAGCTCGGGTAGGTTCAAGGAGTGTTAAACAGTGATTCTGGACAACTCCGAAGCATTTCTTAGAACGTTCGAGGATGAACGTATGTTTAAGTGGGAGAGAATGTAACGACCCAGCCAGTCGTTTTGAGCTCTAGCGCGTCATTTGACAGTTTGAGGCCACGAGTAGCTTCACTTCAGGTATTATGAATAAGGTTTAAATTCAATATAAACGGCCTCGGAATCATGATTTTTAAAGTTCCAATAGGTTTGTATGATGATTTTGGATTGGGACGTATGTCCAAATCGGATTTTGGATAACCCGGGAGCGTTTCAGCCCCTATTGTGGAAATTTGGTACTTTGGAAGCATTTCATGAATTGGGTTGAAGTGCATTTCACTATTATCGAAGTCCGAGCCTTGAAATAGCTTCATATGTTGATTCTAGTCTCAAAAGCGTGTCCAGATGTAGATTTGGAGGTCTATAAGTCATTTCGAGGTCATTTTGGCGAATGTTTTAAATTTGAGGGTTTTTGGGAAGTTTGACTGGGAGTGGGATTTTTGATATCGGGGTCGAATTCCTATTATGGAAGTTGGAGTAGGTCTGTAATTTTGAATGTCATTTGTGTGCATAATTTGAGGTCAATCGGACGTGATTTGGTAGGTTCCGACATCGAATGTAGACGCTTGAAGTTCTAAAGTTCATTAAGCTCGAATTGGGTCCCGATTCATGATTTCGATGTTGTTTGAATGTATTTGAATCTTCGAGCAAGTTCATTTCATATTTTGATACAGGTTGGTATGATTGGACGGAGTCTCGGGGGCCTTGGGTGTGTTTCGAGATGGTTTCGGGTCATTTCTCCCTGTTTTGCTGCTGCTGGTTGCTGGTTCTAGGTTTGTTCTTCGCGTTCGTGAAGAAAGAAAATGATGGCTGCCTTTTTGTACTTCACGAACGCAAAGAAGAGCTCGCGAACGCATAGGAGGAACTCCAGGCTGGGGCAGTTGGCTATTGCGACCGTGAGAGCTTAAACGCAAACGCGAGGCTATGCATGGACAGGCCTTTGTGAACACGACATTGGTCATGGGAATGTGATAAAGGACAAGGGTCTAGGCAGTTTGTTTTAATTCGGGGATTTTGCTCATTTCAATCATTTTTCCTTTTTTTTGGAGTTTTTGGGAGATCTTCAAGGGGAGATTTCATCAAGCAATACAAGGTAAGTGATTCCCACCTATTTCAAGTTAAATACATGGTATTTGTATGGATATAAACATGAAAATTTGTAGAAGTTTGGGGTTTTGAATTATAACCTAAAAAGTGGTATGCTTGAATTTTTACCACTAAATTGGACATATAATTGGTAATAAATCATATATTTGAGTTAGTAATGTTGTGGGTAATGTTTATCTTCGAAATTTTTCAAAATCCGGGTACCTGGGCCCGAGGGTTGCTTTATCAACTTTTCGGCCGGAGTTGGGAAGTTGTGTAAACTGATTTATTATGAGTATTAGAGTATATTTTTATTGGTTTGCACATTATCTGACTAGTTTTGGAGAAACGGGCATCTATTTGAGGTGTTAGAGGGACTTTGGAGCTGGTTATGGAAGTTTAGAGCGAGGTAAGTCTTCTGTCTAACACTGTGAAGGGGAAACTACCGCTAGGTGTTGAAATTGATATTTGCTTCTTGTTTTGGGGGCTACCTACGCAGGAGCTGATGAAAGTCCGTACGTAGTTACATTCATGTTATTGTCCGGGTTGACTCGGGTTCACGCCGTGCTATGACTATACTATTTGAGTTATCTCTTGCCTATTAAATTCTTTTACTTTACATTACTACTTAAGACTAGACTTGCGTAGAGTGATAGACTTGCTATTGTAGAGATTTGATGAGTTTCATGATTAACCACGGACTAATTGTACTCCTCTTACGAATTTCTCCCGTGTTGTGCGTTCTCATCGAAAGGTTTCCCCAACGCTTCCTATAACTCACATGTCCCTTCGTGACTAGGGTCAAGGACCCGTCAAAGCTTCTTATTCTAATGGGATCGAGCCATTCGCCTTAGTAGGAGAGATACTTCTATGGTTCGTGTCGTTTAACCCTCGGCAGTGCAGACATCTTATGGGTTTGGGTCGTTCCCCTTTGCAGGATTATGTATCACACTCTCATGGGAACGGGTCGCTCGCCTCAACAATATAAAATAGATGTATCTATGGTTATATACCACATTATGATGGGATCGGGCCGTACGCCTCAGCATTTCTGTAAAAAACTTCTATAGAATCATGCGTATTATTCGTAAAAAGGCAGTGTATCTGGGAGTTTCACCTGATTTAACTTGTGACGACCCCTCTGGTGAGGTCCATTATATCTTTATGTACTCCGGTGGAGGAGGTGACATCTAATCGATAGTTGAGCTTATTGTTAAGAGAAATATTGTACCATATATTTATACTTGGTTTATTTACTCTGCCCAGATCTGTTTACTTCTTACTGTAACTGTCTTATTGGACCACTAGTAAGTGTCGATGTTGACTCCTCGTCACTACTTCTTCGGGATTAAGCTAGATATTTACTGGGTACGTGTTGATTTACGTACTCATGCTACACTTGATGCACATTTTTTGTGCAGGTGCATATATATCTGGTGAACTTTTGGGCGTAGAGACGGGGCTATTGTAGGGAATTACCGTGAGCTGCATTTCATGTTACTATCTGCAGCCTGCAGAGTCTCCATCAGAGTTATTTGTATTCTCCTATCTAATTTGTATCTCAGGCAAATGTTGTATTTTATTTTATTTCCTTGTTAATACTCATGCACTTGGGACACCGGGTTTTGCAGTTACATATGCGTTGTCCTTTATTGAAGTTGCAAAAACGTTATCAGTAACCATGTAAATTCTATTCCTTACTATCTAATTGATGAAATTATGATTTCAAAAATACTAAAATGAGTAGTTAAGTTAAATATTCACTGTTGGCTTGCCTGACGGTGATGTTAGGCGCCATCAAGACCTCTAGTGAATTTTGAGTTGTCATTCTCTAAAGCATCACAAATCAAGTCTGTGCACAATAACACAGCCGCTAAGCTCAAACCAGCCAATCGAAGAATGACACTGCCTCCCATATAAAGCTTCATACAGAGCCACCTGTATACTAGGCTTGTATCTGTTGTTGTATGCAAACTCCGCTAATTGTAGAAACTAGTCCTATTGGCCTCCGAAATAAATAATGCATGGCCTTAACATACCCTCCAAGATCTGAATGGTCCGTTTAGACTGCCTGTTTGTTTAAGGGTGAAACAAAGTACTCAACTCCACCTGCATGCTTAATTCACACTGAACAACCCTCCAAAAGTGCGAAGTGAACTGAATGTCCCAATTTAAGAGGTCCACTATGCAAGAGAATAATTTCTATGATCTGACCATCCTCTCAGAAGTGTAGGAACTCATAACCGGTATGAAATTCCCCGATTTAGTCAACCGATCCATAATGACCCAAATGACATCAAACTTTCTCAAGGTCCACAGTCATGTGCTCCCACTTCCACTCTGGTATATCAATAATCTGAAGCAAACCACCTGGTTTCTAATGATGATACTTTACCTGTTGACAGTTCAAACACCGTGAAACATGCCCAACATTGTCCTTCTTCGTCCTTCTCCACCAATAATGCTGCTTCAAGTTACAATACATCTTCATATCACCTTCATTAATGGAATACCGCGAGTTATGAGCCTCCTCAAGAATCAACTCCCTCAAGAAATCAACATTAGGAACACAAACTCGACCTTCCAGTCACTGCACACCATAATCACCAATAGTCACCTACTTAGAATCACCGTACTGCACCGCGTCCTTGAGGAAAATCAAGTGGGGATCATCATAATGGCTCGCCTTAATGCGCTCAAACAATGACAACCATGAAACAACACAAGCAAGGACTCTTCTCGGCTCCGAAATACCGCCTAAACATCCATAACTAAAGGTCTTTCCATAGCTGGAATGAATTCTAAACTCCCCATACTCTGTACTTTTCTGCGCAAGGCATCTGCTACTACATTAGCCTTCCTTGGAATATAAAGAATAATGATATCATAATCCATCAAAAGATCCAACCATCTCCACCGCCTCAAATTCAAAATTTTCTATTTAAATTGATCTTGGGGACTCCAATTATCTGTAGACACCTCACAAGACACGACATATAAGTAATGCCTCCAAATCCTAAGTGCGTGCACAATGGCTGCTAACTCCAAATCATGCTGTCACGACCCAAATCCTGAGCCGGCCGTTATGGCGCCTATCATGGAACTAGGATAGCCAACCTATTACACACTACCAATATTTCATAATTTCCAAAACTATACCGGTCTTTCACAAAAAGATTTTCTTTTACTTAAACAAATTAAAGCAGCAAAATGAAATAAAAAATTTATACACTACCCCAAAACCTGGAGTCAACTGCCATGAGCATCTAGGACTATAAATATAATGTTCAATCAGGTTACTTGCTACTACAAAAGTCTGAAGTACGAAAGACAAAACTATGAACTAAGGAAAGGAAATAAGGTGAGCTGGGGACGCTGAGCAGCTACCTCGATCCTCGAACAAACTCCAAGCACGTCTGAAAATCAACTAGTGAGATGGTCTGGTACCTGAATTTGCACACAGAGGTGCATGGAGTAACGTGAGTATGCCAACTCAGTAAGTAATCAAAGTAACTAAAAATTGAGTGTAGTGAAGAGCATTTACAAATCATGATTTCATAAAACAGTAATTCAACTTTTATTAGAAGGAACAAATAAAGAAGGGACAGAAAAGCAGTAAAATTCACAATGTAACGGCCATGCAGGCACAGTTCTCTCATAACAAGGTATCTCATTCACTCGTGACTCCACTATCAGTATCTTATGCTCACACTACACACTCGTACTCAACAAGTACCATGAATACACACAACTGCTACGACGGACAGCCCGATCCAATACATACATATATATATATATATATATATATATATATATATATATATATA
>ML379895.1:67372-126715 GCA_005239525.1 Nicotiana knightiana | reverse complement strand
ACTCTAGTTGTTCAAAGACCCTCTCCATGCGCTCGAGCCATTGTTCAGCTACCGTGGGATCAGAGTGCCTTCAAATTCAACTCCACCCATTTTCCTCATCTTCTCAAAATTCATTTCATTAGGTTCTGACATTGTCCCAGCCAAGTGAAGAAAGAACTCAGCCATCTACTGAAATGGAGGAGTCATAATAGGAGTACTATGACCCATTGCTCTTGGATTATTTCCCACTTCAGATTCACTAACACGAGGATGGTTTAGGTTAGGCAAAAATTCCTCATCTTTTCCCTGAAGGTGAGGTGGAGAATTATAGTGAGCTTGACTTTCATCAACAGACTCAATAGCTCTATTCGAAGGGGAGGCCATATTAAAATTCCTATAAAAGTTAAGATCACACTGCATTAGGGACATGTATATGATGCATATGCACAAAGAATACAACAATTATACTAAACAAGTATGCAAAAATTTATAATCTCCAAAGACATTTTCAAAGAGAAAATAACAACATATAATATGTACGATCACAAAAAAAATCCTAGAATCACAAACCTAGGCTCTGATACCAAAACTTGCAGCAACCCCTAGGGGGATGCCACTTATAAACACTAATATAATAATAATAATAATAAATACAAACATCCTCTTATTAAAATACACTAGAAAAAAGAGAAAAAGAAAATATGCCTATAAATAAACTTCAACATACAACGTCTCAACTTAGAAAAAAAATATCTCATAAAAATCTTTTTGTAATTTCAAGATACAACTATTTTTAAAAGAAAGAGAGAAAAAGAAAACGGCAACAATTATTTAAGTTAAATTAATACTTTAATATTTACCAAATACCTAGTAGAAGAATATCTTTTCATACATCATTCAAGACTCAAACTAAGAATAAAGTTCAACTCTTAACCAAATAAAAGCTAGTTAAATCGTAAAAAAAAAATCTCCCAAGTTCAATTCAAGTACCAAATTTACTAAATTACAAGACTTGGGCTTAAACACCCATAAAATAGTCAAATCATTCACCAAAATTAAGTTACCAAAATAATAGTGTCATGACCCAATAATCATTTAAGAGTGTATATCTAAGTGTATCATATGGATCATGTACAAGTCCCCAAAAGTTTACAAACAAAAATTACATATGTCTATGCAAGTGTGATATTTATCTAGTCTCCCAAAGAGTATACTTCAAATGATATCCTCACGCATCTCCCAGCACATCACCTACGATAGTAAGTAACTATCGCTAAGCATAAAGTTTAGTGGCATATAAACTTAACTAATATTTCATAATAAGAGAAAGGTAAACTATGGAATGAATACAAGGAATAAATTCTAGATATGAGTTTATAAAAATCAACATCAAGTACTTAATGAAGGTACAATCATCTCAAGAGGACTAAATATCAAACCATAAAATAGTTGAAGATAATCACAACTCAAGATCTCAATGTCAAGAAGATTTTTAACCATAATCCGAAAATATCCATCGATAAGTTGATTCGCCCAACACATGCGTCATGCAATTACATCAAAACATAATCAAGCAACAAGAAGGACCGGAGTCCTAGATCAAGTAGGGTCGTCACACAATTATCAAGAGAATCAAGAGCCATATTGAAAGTATCTTTCCCAACCATACTCAAAATGGACAAAGTCCATGATTAGGATGGAGTGTGAATCCAAAGTCAAGATGGGACAAGATATAAACAAAAGGCATGCCAATAAAAGTGACAAAGTCACTATCACAAGAGGGACAAAATCCCAACAAGAATGTAATGATGCTCAAGCAATCCGTATATGTGGGCGAGTTAAATTGTCTGTCAAAAATACTTCAAATGACCCTCAGATAAGTTTTAACATATTCATAATCAATTACAAAATTATACCCTCAATGATCACTAACAAATCGAAATGCCTCAAGACATTCTTTCTCAAGCGACAAAGTAAGTAAACTAGTAAAGTAACAACCAAGTCAATATGACAACAATTTAAAGTAAGGTACAAATTTCACCAAACCTTAACCACTTACAATATCTCAAAAAATTAACTTGAAATAAACACTCAAGTTTATGTGCAAACCTTGGAGCTTTAGTGTTTCTAAAGCTCAAACGACATCAAGGGATTTAAGATCTTCTAAGCCAAGAAAAGAGTGATTTTCCTAAGGTGCGCTCCTTAGCTTTAACAAATGTCTCTTGTACCTTAAACACGTAATCAACACTCACTTAAGGTATGAAATTTAAATATGTTTAAACCAAGTCATGATGAATATCAAAAAGGGGGACTAAAGGGGTCACAACTATTTTACTAAAAATCTTGCAGCAACTCTGCTATGTGTTTCAGCCCTCTTTTGATACAGTAGAAATCTTAACTGACCATTTTGGTCTTCATAAAAATTATAATATCTATGTCTTATATTTTTACAGAATTTTGAAGCACTATAATCCGAGTTTTGGAGAAAAAGTTACGCTCAAATTACTAGTTGCTGCCCAGTTCAAAAACGGGATTAAATCCCTTACTTTCAAAATCTCAAATTCTCTAATAACAAACTTAATAATTTCACCAAAATATATATTGAACAAGAAGCTTACCACAAGTTTGAGAGAGTTTCTCCACAAATCCAAACCTAGGGTTTCAAATAAGCTTAACCCATCTTGATTCTTGAAGATAACATTCTAACATATGTTCAAAGGATAATGACTAAAACTTTTATGTAAACAAATGTGATCTTGATGGTGGTGGGAGAATAGAACTTGTGTGGATTTAGAGTTCTCTAATGAAAAGGGATAGAACAAAGAAGAAGAAGGAGAAGATGTCTTATGAGAGAGAGAAAGATATTTTGCTAATATAAAGGGTTTATATCCAAATGGGTAGAAAGTAGATATTATTTTTCTCAAATGGGTCAAAATAGATTTAAGGGACCCAATAGGATATACTAAGTCTTTTTTTTTTAATCAAATAAAGTAGAAAATTGAATTTAAGAAAAATGATAAAACGTTAGCAATAAAAACAAGATCACCTAAATATACATAATTTATTTATAAAATTCAGGGTGTTACAAGAAGAAAGGGAAAGTAAAAGACAGAAGAATCCGGCGCTGCACAAGGAATGACCAGAACAGGAAGGGTTTATACAACTGAACATTTAGGATAAACCAGTAAGCAAGCTTCTGACAAACCACTCGTCATTAGGACTGGTCCAGATGACCTCTGGAGGAAGGTACAAACAAGGGAGTACTTTGTTGTTGATCATCTGAACAAGACTTCCGCCCCAGATATCCATCCTATCATTATTTAAAAATTTTGAAGCACACAGGAATGCTCTGCTGAAGGTGTTGAATGAAGCATATGTGCCAAACAACATCACTAGTGGAGAAATGACCAATATGGTGGGGCAGGTACTAGAAAGCCACAAGATCACTTTCCATGAGGACGAACTGCCACCTGAAGAGTTAAGTCACAACAGGGCACTGCACATCATAGTGCAATGTGAAGATAAGTTCATCGCCAGAGTTTTGATAGATGGAGGATCCAGCCTCAACATCTTCCTGTTGACAACTCTGAAGAGGTTGGGCAAAGTTTTACATGAGATACAAGCAGGGACTATGAATGTGAAAGCGTCTGATGGGTCTCAAAGGGCCACAATCGGAGAAACTAACCTATGCTTGCAAATGGGTCCTACCTAGTTCGATGTTGAATTCCAGGTGCTAGACATATCCTCCTCCTACAATCTATTGCTAGACGGCATTGGATACACACCGATGGAGCTGTCGCGTCCACTTTGCATCAAGCGGTAAAATTCGAGTGGGACCATCAAGAAGTGATCATCCATGGAGATGGGAGCAACCCCATTTACACCAGTCAGACTGTTCCGGTGGTTGAAAATAGAAGGAAGTTAGGTGGAGAAACCTACCATCTCATCGAGCGTGTTAACGCGATTGAAAATGATAAATTGTGGAGTAGAAAAATAGAGAGTATACTGGCATGGCAAGGGTACAAACATGGCAGGGGGCTCGGTAAAAACCCTCATGGTATCTCCTAGCCAATATAGTTGAAACGCCATGGTAAAACCTTTGGGCTAGGGTATCAGTACACCTGGAAGGAATACGATGACTGGTCACCACCGTGGCGTGGTCCATAATACCCTCTTGAGCAATCGATGCTGCACTTGAGTCAGACCTTCCATCAGGACGATATCATATGGAGATCAAATAAAGAAGAAGCATTGTCAGCATTGAGGAATTTGTTCTTGGAAGATGATGATATGGACTGATGTGTGATCGTCGAGGAGGAGGAGGAGGAGGAATGCCCTACCATCCAAGCTGTGGAGAGAGGAGCATTCCTCACTGGACTGTTAGACCATCAAGGGCCCAACGAGTCCCGGGGTAGCAAGGCTGAATAACATTGTTTACTTTTCTGAAAAATAATTTCCACTTTTGCATTTTTTCTTTTGTCTTAAATAATATTTTCAATTTTCCAAAAACATTATTTAAAATCATTTTGTTTGACATTTTAAATGGCTTGATGTTTTATTATTACCATTTTATTTTCATATCTTTGTCCCTACAACGTTACTATTTTTTATCTTGATGAACCTATGACTGTGACATGTAATGAGACAATGCAAAAAAAAGACAGTGATTCAGAAGAAATAGAAGAAGAGGATGTAATACCTGAAGAGATCGTCACAGAAGTAGAGAATTTTGAGAACAATCCCTAGTACAACCTGGACAAGACCGAGATAGTCAACTTGGGAGATTCCGAAACCGTAAAGGAAACCCGCATAAGCATCCATTTGTCATCGTCATAGAAAGAGGAATACACTCGGTTCCCGAAAGAATATGAGGATATCTTTGCATGGTCATACGACAATATGACAAGGTTGAGCACATCCATAGCGGCTCACAAGTTACCTACAAATCCAATGTATCCACCAATGAAGCAAAAACTCAGAAAATTCAAGCTAGACATGAGCCTGAAAATCAAGGAAGAAGTCACTAAGCAGATCAAAGCCAAGGTCCTTAGAGTAGTTGAGTACCCAACTTGGTTGGCCAATATTGTACCGGTTCCAAAGAAGGATGGGAAATTCAGAGTCTGTGTTGATTATCGGGATCTAAACATAGCAAGTCCCAAGGATGATTTCCCACTACCAAACATACACATTCTGATCGACAATTGCGCCAAGCATGAACTCCATTCCTTTGTAGATTGCTTCGCCGGTTACCATCAGATTTTGATGGACGAAGAAGACGCAGAGAAAATAACCTTCATCATACCATGAGGAGTGTACTTCTACAAAATGATGACGTTCGGTCTGAAGAATGCTGGGGCCACCTACATGAGGGCCATGAAAATCATTTTCCATGACATGATACATAAAGAAATAGAGGTATATGTGGACGACGTCATCATCATTTCCAAGAGGGATACATATCACTTAGAAAATTTGAGGAAATTCTTTTACCGGCTACGGAAGTACAATCTAAAGTTAAATCCCGCAAAGTGCGCATTTGGGGTTCCTGCCAAAAAATTACTGGATTTCATCGTCAGTCGCCGAGGAATAGAGTTGGACCCGTCAAAGGTTAAGTCTATCCAGGAATTACAACCACCAAAAAGCAAGAAGGATGTGATGAGTTTCTTGGTACATCTCAACTACGTCATCCGTTTCATAGCACATTCCACAATAATATGTGAGCCGATTTTCAAAATGCTGAAGAAAGATGCCGCAACCAGTTGGACCAATGATTGTCAAAAGGCTTTTGACGAAATCAAGGAATACTTGTCCACACCAATAGTCTTAGTCTCTCCAGATCCTGGTAAACCACTACTATTCTACCTTGCAGTGTAGCCTTTGGTTGTGTTATGGGACAACATGACAAAATGGGAAGAAAAGAGCAGGCCATATACTACATAAGCAAGAAGTTCACTCCTTATGAAGCACGATACTCTATGCTGGAACGCACTTGTTGCGCTCTGACATGGATAGCTCAAAAGCTAAGGCATTACGTATGTGCCTATACTACATATCTCATATCAAGAATGGATCTCCTGAAGTACATCTTTCAGAAACCCATGCCTACTGGGAAGCTGGACAATTGACAAATCTTGTTGAGTGAGTTTGACATTATCTACATAACTCAGAAGGCAGTCAAGGGACGAGCATTAGCAGATCATCTTGGTAAAAATGTAGGAGGAGAATACGAACCCATAAAAACGTATTTTCCTGATGATGAGGTATCATTCATAGGAGAAGATATTGCTGAAGCCTACGACGGTTGGAGGATGTTTTTAGACGGAGAAGCAAATTTTAAAGAAGTGTGTATTAGAGCCGTCTTGGTATCAAAAACTGGTCAGCATTATCCGGTGTCTGCAAAACTCAGATTCCCATGCACTAACAACATGGCAGAATATGAAGCTTGAATATTAGGGCTCAACCTGGCTGTTGATATGAATGTTCAGGAACTGCTGGTGATCGGAGATTCAGATCTACTTGTTCACCATGTACACGGAGAGTGGGCTACCAAGAATTACAAAATACTACCTTATCTGCATCACGTATAAGAAATGAAGAATAGGTTCACGAAGATAGAATTTCGGCATGTCCCCAGAATTCAGAACGAGTTTGTTGATGCATTGGCCACCCTATCATCAATGATACAACACCCAGACAAGAATTTCATCGATCCCATTCCGGTAAGGATTCATAATCAGCCTGCATATTGTGCCCGTGTTGAAGAGGAAACAGACAGAAAACCCTAGTTCCATGACATCAAAGAATATTTGATAAAAAGAGAATACCCGGCACATGCAAACCATACTCAGAAATGCACCCTTCGGAGATTGTCCAATCATTTCTTCCAAAGCGGAGGAACTCTATATAGAAGAAATCATGATCTAGGACTATTAAGGTGTGTTGACGCAAAAGAGGATTCTAAATTGCTTGAAGAGATACACGTCGGAACATGCGGCCCACACATGAATGGATTTTTCTTGGCCAGGAAAATACTCAGGGCCGGATAATTTTGGATGACCATGGAAACAGACTGCATCCGATATGTTCAGAAGTGCTACCAATGTCAGATACATGCAGACATGATACGAGTACCGCAGAATGAGCTTAATGAAACAATATCACCTTGGCTCTTTGCTGCTTGGGAATTGATGCCATTGGTCCAATTGAGCCCATCACCTCAAACGGATACCGGTTCATTTTAGTGTCCATATACTACTTCACTAAATAGGTTGAAGGTGCATGTTACAAAGCTGTGACCAAGAAGGTCGTTGTGGATTTTGTCCGCGACCGAATCGTCTGTCGATTTGGGGTTCCAAATTCCATCATCACTGAAAATGGCCCCAATCTCAATAGTGATATGATGAAATCCATGTGTGAGACTTTCAAAATCAAGCACAAGAATTCCACAGCACATAGGCATCGAACGAATGGAGCCATGGAAGCTGCCAACAAAAACATCAAGAAGATACCAAGGAAAATGGTAGAGAATCACAAACAATGGAATGAGAAAATACCATTCGCCTTACTGGGATACCGTACCACAATCTGCACATCAATTGGGGCAACACCTTACCTACTGGTTTATGGCACTAAAGTCGTCATTCCCGCCGAAGTGGAAATTCCTTCCTTGAGGATCATACAAGAAGCTGAACTCAGCGATGCAAAATGGATAAGGAGCCGTTATGACCAACTACCCCTCATAGATGGAAAAAGGATGAATGCAGCATGTCACGGTCAGGTTTATCAGAACAGAATTTTCAGGGCCTTCAACAAAAGAGTCAAGCCAAGATCGTTCGCACCGGGACAACTGGTGCTGAAAAAGATCTTTCCGCATCAAGATGAATCCAAAGGGAAATTCTCTCCCAACTGGAAAGGTCTTACATGGTTCAAAGAGTATTGACAGGAGGAGAACTCATACTCGTAGAGATGGACGGGGAAATTTTTCCAAAGCCTATCAACTCAGACGCAGTCAAAAGATATTATGTGTAAACCATTTATGATTCTCCATATGATGTAAATTAAACTACACTCGACATGATTCCCGTTTAAGAGGGTATACGTAGGTAGCCCTATGGGTTCGATCACAATTCAATAAAAATTTTATTTTCCCTGCAATCAGAAACTGGGGCAGAATTTTGAGGAGGACCCTCAAAATTCCAAAACAAGTTCAGCCAACCGCAGCGCATGGAGCAGTCAGGAAAGTCATCTAGTTAAGTGGGGCATAATTTTGAGGAGGACCCTCAAAATTCTACGGTAGAAGAAATTGCAATGTCTCTGATTGTGTCACCATTACTGGTTCATCTAACTAAATTCTAAACTATATACTACTATGTCTTTTGAAAATTATGCATGCATACTTTTTTTAAAAAGAAAAAGGGAACTTTTCTTTAGCAAATTCTACCCTAATAGTTTGAACAGGATCTTCCGACAGAGCGGCGCAAATCAGGAGCAAATACAAAACAGAAGACAAAAGTGTGAACCAAACTTCCCCCACAGAACTCACAATTTTCTTTGGATGCAGGCACAATAAGACAACGATATCCGCAGACACATGAAGTAACTTCCTTCAAGACAAAAAATTATGTGGCACAAACATCTCAAGCTAAGAAATCTTTACTTTCTCACTATCACTCATCATTTTCTTCCACAAGACTAAGCATTGTCTCCACTTTTTGCATAAGGCTAAGCACTTCCTTTCTTTGGACGAGACTAAGCATTGTCTCCTCTTTTTGCATAAGGCTAAGTATTACCTTTCTTTGCATGAGACTACGCATTGTCTCCTCTTCCTGCATGAGGCTAAGCCCTGCCTCCTATTTGCATAGGACTAACCACTGTCCTGAATTTTGCATGAGACTAAGCCCTGTCTCAATTTTGCATGAGGCTAAGCCCTGCCTCCTCTTTGCATAAGGCTAAGCATTGCCTTCCATTTTCATGGGACTAAGCACTGTCCCGAATCTTGCATGAGACTAAGCCCTGTCTCAAATAATTTGCATAAGGCTAATCCCCGCCTCCTCTTTGCATAAGGCTAAGCACTGTCTTCTCTTTGCATGGGACTAAGCATTGTCCTGATTTTTGCATGAGACTAAGCCCTGTCTCAAATCATTTGCCTAAGGCTAAGCCCTGCCTCCTCTTTGCATAAGGCTAAGCACTGTCTTCCCTTTGCATGTGACTAAGCACTGTCTCGAATCTTGCTTGAGACTAAGCCCTGTCTCAAATCATTTGCATGAGGCTAAGCCCTACCTCCTCTTTGCATAAGGCTAAGCACTGCCTTCTCTTTGCATGGGACTAAGCACTGTCCCGATTTTTTCATGAGACTAAGCCATGTCTCAAATCATTTGCATAAGGCTAAGCCCTGCCTCCTCTTTTCATAAGGCTAAGCACTGCCTTGTCTATGCATAAAGCTAAGCACTGCCTTGTCTCTGCATGGGACTAAGCACTGTCCCGATTTTTGCATGAGATTAAGCCTTGTCTCAATCTTGAATGAAGCTAAGCCCTGCCTCCTTTTTGCATAAGGCTAAGAACTGCCTTCTCTTTTCTTGGGACTAAGCACTGTCCCGATTTTTGCATGAGACTAAGCTCTGTCTCAATTTTGCATGAGCCTAAGCCCTGCCTCCTTTTTGCATAAGACTAAGCACTGCCTTCTGTTTGCATGGGACTAAGCATTGTCCCAAATCTCGCACGAGACTAAGAACTGTCTCTCTTACATTGTTCTCTTCTCTCGGGCTAAGCTCTGCCCTCAACTTCATACAAGACTAAGCTTTGTCTTGATTGCTTCTAGCACCATGTCTTTGCACCTCATGGACTGAAATATCTCCAACTTGTCCGAAGGTGCCATAGTCTGAAGGCACCATCCTCATACCCGGAAGACACCATGCCATGGCCTTATGATCTCTTGAATTTTCACATCATTATTCAAAGGTGTCATGGTTCGGATGTACCATTTTCATGGCCCGAGAACATCATTTCATGGCCTGCGAATCCCTTACCGCACAATTCATGGCCCGGGACGTCAGGGTCTAAGGACATCATCCTCAACCGTCCAAAGACAACTATCATGTTCTGAAGGGAATTTGCATCATGTCTAAATTTACACAAATTTATACGTATATGTTTGCGGTACATCTTCTGATTTGAAGGTTACCCGTTGAGTAACCATTATTCCAACAGGAGCAATCCTTCTCCAGTTCCTGCATACTCTTTCAAACCTGACCACTCACCATAACCATTTCACCTATTCAAAACCTTGTATCCGTCATCGGTACATTTCGCCGGTGGATCCAGAACTACACACGGCCTGATTCCTGTAAAATCAGGGATATGTAGGCAGCTCGGAAACTAGAGTTCGGTCTATTTTTCTCAAATCACCTTATTCGATCAAAATTGGCCATCATGTCTTTACCCGACAACTCTTTCATCCTTCCCGGGTAAAGATGGGCAGTTGTTGATACTTAATTTTTCCCTATATTAATTTTCAAAATACATATATATCTTCAAAAACAATGCATGAACATCAATTAATATTTTTCCATAATTTTCTATAATTTTAAAAGGATTTTTAATTAAATTATTCCATTATTTTGTTGTCCAAATAATTACTAATTGCATCACAAATGATTTTATTACTAATTTTTATCATTTATATTTGTATTAAGCTTTAATTATTTTATGCATAATTATATTTTACATTTGTAGGTTATAATTGCAATAGCTTTGCGATAATAGCCCATGTGTGTATAATTACTTTATTTTACACAAAAATGACCTTTTATATTTTTATAATACTAAGTAATTATTTTAAATCACTTTTATGTATAAATATCATTTTTTATCATTTATTAGCTATTTCTATAAATTATTTTATCAAATTAATAGGGTATTTAACAAATAGCCTCTCTTAAATTGATTTTCAGACCCAGCCCAATAGCTAACCTAACCCAATACCCATAACCCAAACCCAATTACCATACCCGTCCGTAACCCGCCCTAGCCTATATCTAATCCTGGTCGTTGATCTCAAAAGATCAACGGCCCGGAACCAACCTTCCTTTTTTAATTAACCTAACAACCCCCAAACCCTACCCATTATTCCAAAACCGCCGCCTCTGAATCCCTTCCCTTCTCTCTTATCTCTCACCCTCCCCCTAACCCTAGCCCGCCGTCACCAAAACCCTTCGATTCATGGGGTTTCTCTTCGATCTTAGGCCTTATCCAGCCTCCAATCTCTACGGGTAGTTCGAGTTCAAGATTCGAACAAGACTTGGTTCAAATTCCTCAGTTTCTCGATGAATTCGTATGTGTTGACTCCTATGTTTGTGAGTACTAATATCTTCGTGTTTATGGCTTCAAATCTCTGGTTCAAACGAGTTTTTTCTCACCTCTGCTTAGGTTTTACTATTTCTGGCTAAATCCGTTCAGATCTCTTTAGATCTGAAGCGGTTTAAGTTTGTTTGTTGCTTTCATTTAAGGTTCCTCTATATTTTCCTATTATTGTTAACCAATTTTTCATTTTCCCCTAAAATCTAGGGTTTCATTTTTTAAAGAAGTTTCTGCAAAAAATGTAAACGTTTAAGTGTTTAACCATGATTTTCTTCCTTTACCTTTTCAACTGGTTTCACTTGAGTTTCATCTCTATGTCTTTATGCTCTTGGATTTCATCGTTGAAAATGTTTAAGTGTTAACTCTGGATTTCTTCCTTTACTTTTTCGATTGTGTTTTATCTGTATGTCTTTACACCTTAGGGTTTTTAATTATTTGATTATGGGTTATAATGTTTTGCTTGTTTACTGTGGCCCTGTCAATTAAATTGATTAACTTATTTACTTGCTTAATTAGGGTTCGATAATTGTGCTCTCCTTTTAAAACTAATATCTCTCTAAAAATATTTGTACCTATTGTTTCCTTATTTGTGATTCGTATCTGGTACTACTTGCCTTAATTCTCTTGCTAGCCTGATTTTTGGGCTTTGATTATTAGGGCTGACTTATAATTGATCTCTGAACTTACCTCCTACCTTATTTAATCTCATTCCTGTCTGTTGATTTGTTCCGTGTAAGATTCTCCTTAATTTAAGTGATACTCATGTGATTCTGTTCCCTTAATTGATTTGTGTTAACCCTAATTAATTGATTAATTGTTCTTCATACCTTATTGGTGTACAATTGATTTCCTACCTTATTTGTCTGCTCTATTGTATGCTATAAAAGCCTCTCATTGTTCTGATTTTAAAGACACGCTTATGCTTACAGACTTACACTCACACTTACACACTCTCATCATTCCTTCACGTCACAACTTAAAAAAGCTCTCTTTTTTTCCACAAAGAACTCTCTTGGTGCTATTCTGATTTCTGCATTGTTAGCCGGCTGGAAGCCAAGGCTAAACTCTTTGGATCCAAACGGCCATTACATTCATGTTTACATTCTTCCTAACTGGTAAGTGTTAACTCCTGTTATCCTATTTTGTTCTATGTATGTGATTAGTTTACTTCAATCTTAGCATGTTTCTATGTGATCTATGATTCATGTTTACTCCTTTCTCAAATGGCATGTTCCAGCTCCGGTTATCTTATTATGTCTTATAGTTTATTTCAACCTCAGCATGTTTTCATTTACTGCTTTCTCACTGACATGATTTAGTCTCTATTACCCTATTCAATCCTATGTGCTTATTAATTTAAGGTTTCAGCATGCTTCTGTCTGCTATATGCCCATATGATTTCACCTAGTGACAAGATTAATTAGGTTATCTCTAATAATATGAAACCCTGTATAGTCAGTTGTATGCTCCCTGTTCTGCAAGCATGTAACATGTTACCAACTCTGTCAATTAGTTCAATTATCCTGACTCTTTTGTGATTTCTTTAAATATTAATACAGTGTCGATGTCTGAACCAATACCAATCTGTTTGATCCATATACTAAATATGGATTATGTTTGTTCTAGGATGAGTTTTGTTTGTAGTCCTGTAATTTGTATCTGTTTGCTCCTAAAAAATCAAACTGTTTATTTTCTAAAAATTGTTTCCCTACCCCCAATGTACTGTTTTCAAACTCCAACTCTTAGTTACCTAGGTTTCTACCACCCTCAGTTTGAGCACTGCCTAGGGTCCTTGAGACTCCTCCGAACTCTGACACATTGGGGTTGGTCTTCCAATCTTTTACAAATTGTTGTTGTTCTGAATAGGGTTCTTGTGTGATCATTTCCCGAGGTCCCTGAGGCCCTTGGGAACTTTGACACACCAGAAGCCAACTTTGTGTATTATGGGTGGACCACCTTACTTCAGACTTGCTTGATTGAAGGCCTGGTTTCCAGGTTAACATTGGGCCTGCTAAGGCCCCCCACAGTGTAATGGTTAGTATTATAATTTGTTCGTATTGGGATGTAATAATAAAACTTGTAATATACACTGGGGTTATCAGTAAGAGCTGGGAGGGGGGGTTCCTATATTTCTTTGTTCAAAGCTGGGGGTAGAAATCCTGCCTATAGGTCAATTGTATTGATTCCTTATGCGCATTTAGAGATCCTTCCTATAGGATGTTTTTCCAATTGTTTGAGACTCTGAACTTTCATGCTTTTGGTATACTAGAAATCCTCCCCATAGGTTTATGTCAGTTCTACATTAAAATACATGCTCACATGATTTCCACATATCTCTAATCTCAATGTGCATTAGTGATCATGCGAATAGGATCTTATTTAACTTAATACACTTGCCTGGAAATTTGCTTAAAGTTCCTGCTCACATAGATGTCATGCATATAGGAGATATAAAAGTCAGTTTAGATATCATGCCTATATGGTGAAATCAGTTTTTCAAACATAGAAAGCATGCCTATAGGAAATAAATAAATCAGTTTCAGCACCTAGAAATCATGCCTATAGGAATTAATTAATTCTGTAAATTAGATATCATGCCTATAAGAGTTAACTAATTCTGTAAACTAGAAAGCATGTCTACAGGGAACAAACAAATTAGTCCTAACACTTAGAAATCATGCCTATAGGAATTAATTAATTCTGTAAATTAGATATCATGCCTATAAGAGTTAACTAATTCTGTAAACTAGAAAGCATGTCTACAGGGAACAAACAAATTAGTTCTAACACTTAGAAATCATGCCTATAGGAGTTAACTAATTCTTTAGAAAGCATGCTTATAGGATCTAAAGAAGATAAAACCTGTCTATTAAAATCAGTAACCCGTTTATGAACTATGATATAGGTCTATAATTAATAGTTGTAGATACCATGCCTATAGGATTCTGTTTTGGTTATCACTTAGGCAAACTTATAGGAATTCTGGGGCTAAAAAGAACTGTGATTTAGTACTGCCTGAAGTTTACCCAGATTCAGAGTTTTTAACAAAATTAGTAGGCAAACTGATAGGTACCACTGCTCACTTTAATAAACTGTTGTCTTATATTCTGTTATGCTCATCTAGATATCCTACCTATAGGGTCTTAAATCAATAAAAGTTTTCAGTTGGAGTTCCATGCATTTGCTATTTACTTATGGAGGTTAACATGAGCCCCTATTTGCCCCTTATGTTACAGTCCTATCTGAATTTTTTTGTTTGTTGCTTAGATTTCTCATTTTTTTAACAATCTAGGTCAATCTATAACTACCTTAAATATAGGTCCTAAACACCTCCAGGACCATAGGTAAAGGACGGGTAGTGCACGCATAAGGCACGAGTTAGAAGCTACTAGAACGCTGTTGATACCCAATATTTCCCAAAATATTTTTTAAAAATTGCATATATATACCTCCGAAATCATGCATTAGTAGCAATTGGTATTTTTCCATAATTTTTTACATTTTATTAATTTGTCCAGTATTTTATTTCCCATAAATAATTACAAAATTGCATCAAAAATGATTTTGAAAATATTTCTTGATTTAATTTATTATTTATGGTCATATTAAGACCAAATTATTCCATAATTAGCCAAATTGGAATCTTTTGGCTATAATTGTAATGACTTTGGGATTATAGCCCAAACATATAATTTTGTACTATTTTTTTCTACCAGAAATTAGTCCTTTGTATTTTAAAATACTAAGTAATCTTTTAAAACTATTTTCTATGCATGAAATTCATTTTTATGATTATTAGCTATTTTATAAATTATTTTAATTAATTTGAATTGGGTATTTAACAAATAGCTCATTCTTAATTCAATTACAACCTATTAAACCAGCCCAAACACCACCTAAACACTACCCGACCCAATGCTGGTTAGATCTTGGCCGTTGATCAATTTTGATCAACGGCCCGGATTTAATATTACCTTAATTAACCTAAACGACCTACCCCCCAAACCTTCACTCTCTCATTCTCTCCGCCGTCACACCCCTCTCATTCTCTCTCAAACTCCCTCTGCCCCTAACCATGGCTCCCACCCACCGTTGCTTGCTCGCCGGTAATAATGGTGGCTCCACCATCACTCCTAGCCCTAATGGCTCCCCTCCTATAGTCGGGATTCATGCTGTCTTGAGGTCCTCAAGGGACAAGTGACCGTTCACTCACCCCTGGGTCTGTTCTCATCATTCTCAGGCCACCATGGCTCGATTGAGTAAGATCTTCATATTTTTCGGCTAAACCTATGGGTTTCTAAACCGGTCTCTCAATCTCTCGGTTATTCCTCTCAAAACCCTAATTTTATCTCTTATCTCTTTAGATCTGTAACAGATCTGAGAATATTTGATCTATTTTACTTATTTTCTATGAAAACCTTTTTGATTTTTTTAAACATCTCTTCATTTTGCTAACTAGGGTTTTTGAAACCTTTTCTTCAAAACGATTTTCTTTGATTTTTAAGTGTTGTTCCTTGATTCTTATGTGTTTAATAGATTTTGTTAGATTTCCTTTTTATCCTAATTAGTTATACTGAAAAGCCCTAATTGCTTGGCTTTAGTTTTGGATTTTGAGTTCGTCTTTACTGTCTGTTCACTCAACCTGTCTGTATGTTTGATTCTCATGAATTTGCTTCGACTAATTTGAATATTTTGTGATTTTCTCCCTGGTAACATCTTATTAGGGTGTCCGATTTGGTTCTGTTTGCTTACACTCTATTTATTTTCTTATTCATGGAAGTCTATACTATTTCCCTTAAAATTAGTGTCACTTTGATTGTTTGAATCCCCAATTTCCTGTAATTGAATCCCTTTACGGATTTCCTGTGATTGATACTCTTTACTGATTTTCGACTACTTTTCCTGTTTTACAACCTTTAAATTATTTTTTTACCTTATTATGTGACTGACTGCATTATTAATTGATTCTTACTGTTATTTCCTTAATTAGAACTTCATGAATCTATCCCTAATTACTTGTTCTATACCTACGATGTTTGAATTCTTTCCTTAATTGTTATACTCCAGCTATGTGATTTCTTTCCTTAACTTGTTTTCTGTCTTTTACCGTTGGTAAATCACTCCCTTAATTAAGGGAAGACTTGGACTGATTTTACTCTAATTAATTCTGAGTTCTATAATTACTAAACAGCTTGACTCTTTACTTATTGACCTAGCTTTCAAACTACTATATATACTGCTCTGTTTTACTCTCATTACACAATCTTCTACACACGAACTCACATTAGTTCACAACTCTCTCATACACTCAAAAACTCTTCTGCTTACTTTTGTTACTTGCTATTGCTACTGAATTAGCCGGCTGAAAGCCAAGGCTAACTAATGCACTTTCCTGTTCTTCATTTTGTGTCTATTCTCCTTATTGGTATGTTCTGATTTTAAATTCAAGTTCCAAAATCAATGTGTTTCTTTTACTGCTTAGTTTATCATCTTACTAATCTGTTTATGTCTATTGTTTGCTTCTCAACATGTGTTTAACTTGTTTTACGTAGTATACTAGTTATGTTCTAACCCCCTTTTAGGATCAGCCTATTTATGAACATGTTTACTTCCTGTGTAATCTGTCTCCATTGTGACTCTACTCTGGCTTTGAATGCTTGTCTATGAGTGCCTAGTTCTAATATGCACCTATTGTGCAATTGTTACCTTAAGTTGTTTTGACTATATGCTCAATTCTGTTTGATGCCACTATTTCTTCTATTATTTGTTCTAAAATTCATACTCCTGTACTATGTTTACATCATTAGTTATCCCTAATCCCACAAGTCTCCAAGCACTTCTGATTCTATGCAACCATGTCCCCAATTAGCAATTATGGAACCCATGACATATCGTTTGTTATTCCTTGAGACTTCTATGCTTATGCTTGTTATGTGCCCACCTTGGCTGTTGTATCTGTCCCCAACCCCTTTACTCATGTGTGAAGGACTGTTGTTTGAGTGTTGTTGAACCTGTTATGTTCTATAGTTGATCTACTCTTTGTTTAATTACCCTACTCTTGTTCAAACTATTTTACTACTAAACCACTTCATACTTTTATAAACTTCAACTGAGTCTTTTCAATACTGTTTTATACCAAAGTGTTTTCAAAACCATGTTAGGCACTCTCACTCAACTCTTAGGTCCTTAAGTTATGCCCCTCCAGTGTGTGACTACTTTGGGATTCCTGTGGGGTCTCTCTGAACTCTGATGCACTAGGGTTGGCTCTTCCACACTACACTTAGTCAATTCTGGTTATGACATCTAGGTGTGAGCACTGCCTTGGATCCTTGAGGTCCTTAGGGAACTCTGACACACCCTGACATAAGGAAGGCTATGCAACTTTGACAGTTGAGGTTATGAACGCCTGGTATATGGGCCTGCTTCAGACTCCCTACAATTTAACTTCTTCTTTTATATCTATTTATGTAATCCATTCAGCTACTGGTCTATAATAATTATTTGTAAACAGATATTGGGGATGTCTAGTGAAATGGGGAGGGTAGCCATATAGTTCTGTTAACATCATCGGGTAGAAATCATGTTTTAAGCTTTACGTTGTTTCTATCTCCATTAGAATCCATGTTTTAGGACCAGCAATTTCATTCAAACCATGCCAAGCATGCACTAGATACCATGTTCCTTGGATTCCATGTCTACTGTTTCAGCATCTCATACATGCTTTATGTTTATCGCTTAGAAATCCTGCTCCTAGGACAATAAACAACGTTAACATAAAGTTGTTACTCCTGTGCATTCAAAATCATCAACCTGTAACTCTTTGTGTATTTTAGAAATCATGCCCTTAGGAATTCTGTGTATCCTGAAATGGTGTCTTAACCATCCTGCATTTACGTGTGCATATTAGATATTCTGCGCTAGGATTTCATTTGCATCTGCTTAACCACACCTAGTTTAACTATTGACTTACAAAATAGGTAGAAACAGTGTTACATCTAATTTTCTTGCTCTTAATAAAACTAATAACAATCTTTGCATTCTCGTATAACCTAGAACATCATGTTTTTAGGTAAAACAATTTCTATACTGTTTTTAATAATTTTGGTAATTATTATGCACAATCCCACGTCTAGGCAAGCCTTAGGTAATCAATCTCTTTAGAAGCTGGAACACTGCTTGGTTTTGTTCACTGTTTAAAGACACAGGTTTTAAAATCAGTAGGCAAACTGATTAGGTCCTTGCTATTGAGTTTATAAATAAGCTGCATATTTCTGTGCATTGACATTCACTTAGATATCCTATCTTAGGATCCTGTCTAATAAAACTGTCTCTTGTTTGAGTTTGAGACATGCTGATTATGTGCATTACTTGTGGAGGTAAATCTGGGCCTCATAACTGCTTTCCTGCATTTATCTGATTAGTCCTATTTGTTCTTGCATATCGCTTAGAATTTTATCCTTTTAAAACCCTAGGGGTCTGTCTAGAACTATCTATACTTAGAGGTCCTAAATTCCTCCAGGACCATTAAGAAGGTACGGGTAACAGAATGTGTAGAGATTGCTAAATAAACTCGCTTAACAACTGCTAAGGGGTGGGGTAAAGGGTAGATATGGATATGATGACCGGTGAGCTAATTCCACGTGTATCCCCTCACTGAGGAGTGATTATCGGAAATTGCATTGATATTATCCTATAGGATAAACAACTTAGGACTCCCTTATCCCCTACATGTGTGTGCTTAAACTGTGAATCCTTTCAAAACCATTACTTGTTTCCATGTGTATACTTTGACTGCTTATTTGCTGCTTGCTTAAATTCACAAAGTTTGTTTGGCCGGGAACCACAGTTGTGGACTTTGAGGGGTGCCTAACACCTTCCCCTTGGAGTAATTTTAATCCCTTACCCAATCTCTAGTTATTCAATTAGTGTTATTATAACTCTTAATAGGTTCCTTAACACACCTTAATTCGTTAGGTGGCAAATCTTCAAGTCCTTCACCTCCCTTTTTCCCAAAAGGGAAATGAGTTGTCTCAACCACGTTAAAAACCCTGACCGATCCGAAAGGAGAGGAAAAAAGGGAGGGCGACAGCATGGCGACTCTGCTGGGGAAGGGTCCATGAATGTGAAGGATTTCGATGGTTCTCAGAGGGCTACCATTGGAGAAATCAGTCTTTGTCTACAGATGGGACCTACATGGTTCGAGGTTGAATTTCAGGTGATAGATGTATCCGTGTCATATAACCTGTTATCGGGGCGGCTGTGGATACATGTCGTCGGGGCTGTGGGATCAACATTGCATCAGGAAGTGAAATTTGAATGGAACCAAGTAATCATCCATGGAGATGGAAGCAACCTTATCTATAGTCGCCAGACCATCCCGGTGGTAGAAGGATGGGTGGAGAAACCTATAACCATATCGAGCGGGTCAACGCAATAGACAAGAATAAGTGGTGGGATAGTAAGATCGAAAGCATATTGAACTGGAGCGGGTACAATCCTGGCAAAGGGCTCGGTAAGAATCTTTAGGGGATTTCCAAACCGATACAGCTGAAGCACCATGGCACCAATTTTTGGCTGGGATACAAATACATTTAGCAGGAGTACGAAGACTGTTGCCACCATGGCGCGGTCCCTACTATCCATTGGAATATCCTATACTACATTTGGAGCAGACTTTCCAGCAAGTTGATATCATATGGGGGTCAGAAGAAGAAGAAACTCTAGCAGCTTTGAAGAATCTATTCCTGGGAGATGAAGGCATGGATTGTTGTGTTGTTGTTGAGGAGGAGGAAGAGGAAGGCCCTACCAGCCAAGCTGTGAGCCAGGGATCATTCCTCAAGAATTGGACCGTCAGACCATCCAGGGCTCGACGAGTCCCGGGGTAGCAAGGCTAAACAACGTTATTTATTTCATTTTTGCTAATGGTTTCCTTTTTCGCATTTTCTTTTGTTTTCCAATAAAACCCCGATGTTCCAAAATGTTTGTTTAAATTATCAAAATCGCTTTTATGTTTCAACGAATCAGTATTTATTTATTATCGTTTTTCTCTCATTACTTTTATCTATAAAGCATTACTATTTACTGTCCTGATGAATCAATGATTGTGACATGCAATGAGACAACGCAATAAAAGGACAGCAATTCAGAAGAAGAAGATGTCATACCCTATGAAATTGTTAGAGAAGTTGAGGATTTCGAGAACAGACCTAAGTCCAACCTGGACGAAACTGAGGTAGTCAACTTGGGAGATTCAGAGACTGTCAAAGAAACTTACATCGGCATCCATTTGTCGCCATCAGAGAAAAATGAATACACCCAATTCTTGAAAGTATGAGGACATTTTCGCATGGTCATATGACGGCATGACTGGTCTAAGTACATCCACTGTGGCCCACAAGTTGCCGACCAATCAAATGTGCCCACCGGTAAAACAGAAGCTCAGAAAGTTCAAGCCTGATGTGAGTCTGAAAATCAAATAATTTACCAAGAAAATCAACGCCAAGGTCCTCAGGGTAGTTGAATATCCAAAATGGTTAGCCAACATCATGCCAGTGCCCAAGAAAGACAGAAAAGTTAGGCTATGTGTCGACTACCAGGATCTCAACCGGGCCAGTCCGAAGGATAATTTCCCCCTTCCAAACATACACATCCTAATTGACAATTGTGCAAAGCATGAACTTCAGTCATTCGTTGATTGTTTTGCTGGATACCATCAGATTTGGATGGACGAAGAAGATGCTGAGAAAATGGCTTTCATCACGCCGTGGGGAGTCTACTATTATAAGATGATTCCATTCGGCTTAAAGAATGCTGGGGCCACTTATATTAGGGCTATGACCACTATATTCCATGACATGATACATAACGAGATCGAGGTATATGTGGACGACGTCATTATCAAGTCCAAGAAAGCCACTGACCATATAGTATGTCTGAGGAGGTTCTTCAACAGGTTGCGGAAATATAACCTGAAATAAAACCCCGCGAACTGTGCATTCGGGGTTCCTGCCGGAAAATTGCTTGGGTTCATTGTCAGCCACCAAGGAATAGAACTGGATCCGTCAAAAGTCAAAGCCATCCAAGAATTACCACCGCCAAAAAACAAGAAAGATGTGATGAGTTTCCTGGGGTGCCTTAACTACATCAGTTGGTTCATAGCCCAGTCCACGGTCATATGTGAACTGATCTTCAAGATGTTAAAGAAGGATATTGCAACTAAATGGACCGAGGATTGTCAAAAATCTTTCGACAGAATCAAGGAATACTTGTCAACACCACCAGTTTTGGCCCCACCAGAGCCAGGTAGACCCTTGCTACTCTACCTTGCAGTATTAGATGGAGCCTTCGACTGCATTCTGGGGCAACACGATGAGACAGGAATAAAGGAACATGCTATCTATTATCTGAGTAAGAAGTTCACTCCATATGAGGCACGGTATTCTCTACTTGAGCGTACCTGTTGTGCTCTAACCTGGGTAGCCCAGAAGCTGAGGCACTACTTCTCTGCCTACATGACATATCTCATATCATGGATGGATCCCTTGAAGTACATCTTTCAGAAGCCCATGCCCACTGGTAAGCTGGCCAAGTGGCAAATCCTGCTAAGTGAATTTGACATCGTGTTTGTGACTCAGAAAGCGGTCAAGGGACAAGCATTGGAAGATCATCTTGCCGAGAACCCTGTGGGAGGAGAATAGGAACCTCGGAAAACATATTTTCCCGATGAAGAAGTATTATTCATAGGAGAAGACATTGATGAATCCTATGACGACTGGAGAATGTTCTTAGATGGAGAAGCCAATTTCAAAGGGGTCGGTATTGGAGCAGTCTTGGTGTCAGAAACTGGACAACATTATCTGGTATCTGCTAAACTCAGATTCCCCTGCACCAACAACATGGCAGAGTATGAAGCCTGCATCCTAGGGCTCAACATAGCCATTGACATGAATATTCAAGAGCTAATAGTAATTGGTGATTCAGACCTACTAATACACCAAGTACAAGGAGAATGGGCTACCAAGAATTCCAAAGTACTGCCGTATTTTCACCACGTGCAAGAATTGATAAAAAGGTTCACAAAGACAGAATTTCGGCACGTCCCCGGAATTCAGAACGAGTTTACCGATGCACTGGCCACTCTATCATCCATGATACAACATCCAGATAAGAACTTCATTGATCCTATTGCAGTAAATATCCATATCCAGCCGGCATATTGTGCCCACATTGAAGAAGAAGAAGAAGAAGAAGAAGAAGAAGAAGAAGATGGAAAACCATGGTTCTATGATATCAAGGAATATATGTCAAAGGGAGAGTACCCAGAGCTTGCAAATCATACTCAGAAACGCACACTTCGGAGATTGTCCAACAGTTTCTTTCACAGTGGAGGAACCCTGTATAGGAGAACTCCCTATCTGCGATTATTGAGATGTGTCGATGCAAAGGAAGCCTCCAGACTACTCGAAGAGATACATGCCAAGAAGATACTCAGAGCTGGTTACTTGTGGATGACCATGGAAACAGACTGCATCCATTATGTTTGGAAATGCTACCGATGTCAAGTACATGCAGATATGATAAAGGTACCCCCAAATGAGCTTAATGCAACAAGCTCGCCTTGGCCATTCGTCGCCTGGGGAATGGACGTCATTGGACCGATCGAGCCTACATCCTCAAATGGACACATGTTCATCTTAGTAGCTATTGATTAATTCACAAAATGGGTTGAAGCAGCATTCTACAAAGCAGTGACTAAGAAAGTCGTGGCAGACTTTGTCCGCGACCATATTGTTTGTCGGTTTGGAGTTCCAGAATCAATCATCACCGATAATGGCTCCAAAGACTTTCAAAATCAAGCACAAGAATTCGACAGCCTATAGACCTCATATGAATGGAGCTATAGAAGACGCCAACAAGAACATCAAGAAGATATTGAGAAAGATGATAGAAAAACACAGACAGTGGCACGAAAAGCTATCATTTTCCTTACTGGGATACCGCGCCACAGTCCTCACATCAACTAGGGCAACTCCTTACTTGTTAGGTTATGGTACGAAAGTTGTTATTCCTGCTAAAGTGGAAATTCCTTCCTTAAGAATCATACAAAAAGCTGAGCTCAGCGACGCAGAAGGGTTAAGAAGTCGTTATGAGCAGCTAGCCCTCATAGACAAGAAAAGGATGAATGCAATATGTCACGGACAGCTTTATCAGAGCAGAATGACTAGAGCTTTCAACAAAAGAGTCAAGCCAAGACAGTTCACACCGGTGCAGCTGGTGTTAAAGAAGATCTTTCCACATTAAGATGAGGTCAAAGGGAAATTCTCTCCCAAGTGGCAAGGTCCGTATATGGTTCATCGAGTACTGAGGGGAGGAGCTCTCATACTTGCAGAAATGGACGGAGAAGTCTGGCCAAACCAATCAATTCTGATGCAGTCAAGCGCTACTATGTGTAATTCTTTATGCTCTTCTCAAATGATGTAAACTGAACTATGCCCGACCTGATTCCCGTTTAAGATGGGATACGTAGGCAGCCCTATGGGTTTGGTCACAATTCAATAAAAATATCATTCCCCCCTCCCTAAATATGAAAACTGGGGCAGAATTTTGAGGAGGACCCTCGAAATTCCGAAGCAAGTTCAGCCGACTGTAGCATGCGCAGTAGTCAGAAAAGACAACCCATATAACTGGGGCAGAATTTTGAGGAGGACCCTTAAAATTCCGAAGCATGAGAGGTTTCAATGTCTTGAAACGTGCCACGGTCGTCGGTTCATCTAAATTTCTTAAAATATATCTTATAATATGTCTTTGCAAAATCATGCATGCATGCTTTCAAAATAGCTCTGTTTAGCAAACGCTACCCGTATAACTTGAAAAGGATCATCGGACCAGGTAGAACGAGGCGAGCAAAGCCAGCAGGGATATGAACCCACCTTCCCCATCCACAGAACTCACGATTTTTCTTTAGATGCAGGAACAAAGGATAAACACGCTTCAAAGTCACAAATCTCACAACAATCGCAATATCCAAATCTGCTACCAGCTAAGAAATTCTACTATCATTTGCAATTTATTCTTCTGCATGAGGCCAAGCTCTGCCTTAATCTGCATAAGGCTAATCTTTGTCTTCCTATCTACATGAGGTTAAGCTCTGCCTCCATCTGTATAAGGCTAATCGCTGCCTTCCTATCTGCATGAGGTTAAGCTCTACCTCCACCCGGCATAAGGCTAATCTCTGCCTTCCTCTGCATGAGACTAAGCTCTACCTCCATCTTGCATAAGGCTAATTTTTGCCTTCCCTTGCATAAGATTAACTTATGCTTTCATTTGCATGAGACTAAGTTCTTCCTCCATACCTGCATGAGGCTAAACTCTGCCTCCAATTTACTTTTTCACCAACACTAAGCGATGTCTCTCAAGCATTATTTACTTTGTTTCTCTTTCGGGCTAAGCTCTGCCCCCCAATTCAAAAGGCTAAGCCTTGTCTTGTTGACATCATGTTATTGCATCTCATGGGCTGAAATATCGCCAACTTGCCCAAAGGCGTCATAGTCTAACGACATCATCCTCATAGCCGGAAGACACCATTTCATGGCATGGGGATCTCTCTCAACCTTGCACTATCATTATTCAAAGTTGTCATAGTTCGGAGGCACAATCTTCATAACCCGAGAACATCATTTCATGGCCTACGAATCTCTCATCAAACAATTCATAGCCCAGGACATCATGGTCTAAGGACGTCATCCCTAACCGTCCGAAGATAGCTTTCATATTCCCAGTGGGAACCTACATCATGTCTAAATTTATGCACAATATATGCCTGTAGTATTCTTATTTGTAGGTAACCTGGCTAGCAACGTTTATCCCAGCAGGAGCGATCCTGCTCCAGTTCCTCAACTGTATCAAACCTAACCTCTCCCGTAAACCGTTCATTTGCCCATCCCTAGATATTGCGTCCGTTCTTGTAATGACTTCACCGGTATGTTTCACCGGTGAATCCAGAACTACATACGGCCTGATTCCTGTAAAACCAGGGATATGTAGGTAGCTCAGAAACCAGAGTACGGCCAAAATCCCTCTAACTGTTTCGCTCGTTCAAAATTGGTCATCATATCTTTAACCAACAACTCTTTCATCCTTTCTGAGTAAAGAGGGGAAGCTGTTGATACCCAATTTTTTCCAAAATATTTTTTAAAAATTGCATATATATATATATATACCTTCAAAATCATGCATTAGTAGCAATTGGTATTTTTTCATAATTTTTCTACATTTTATTAATTTGTCCAGTATTTTATTTCCGATAAATAATTGCAAAATTGAATCACAAATGATTTCAAAAACATTTCTTGGTTTAATTTATTATTTATGGTCATATTAAGACCAAATTACTCCATAATTAGCCAAATTGGCATCTTTTGGTTATAATTGCAATGACTTTGCAATTATAGCCCAAACATATAATTTTGTACTATTTTTTCTACCAGAAATTAGTCCTTTGTATTTTAAAATACTAAGTAATCTTTTAAAACTATTTTCTATGCATGAAATTCATTTTTATGATTATTATCTATTTTATAAATTATTTTAATTAATATTAATGGGGTATTTAACAAATAGCCCATTCTTAATTCAATTAAAACCTATTAAACCAGCCCAAACACCCAAGCCCAAAACCTAAACACTACAAGACCCAATGCTGGTTAGATTTTGGCCGTCGATAAATTTTGATCAACGTCCCGGATTTAATCTTACCTTAATTAACCTAAACGACCTACCCCCCAAACCCTTCGCTCTATCATTCTCTCTGTATCCCCTCTCATTCTCTCTCAAACTCCCTCTGCCCTAACCATGGCTCCCACCTGATGTTGCTTGCTCATCGGTAATAATGATGGCCTTACCATCACTCCTAGCTCTAATGGCTCCCTTCCTATGGCCGGGATTCATGCTGTCTTATGGTCCTCAAGGGAACAGTGACCGTTCACTCACCCCTGGGCCTGTTATCACCATTCTCAGGCCACCATGGCTCGATTGACTAAGAACGTCATATTTTTCGGCTAAACCTATGGGTTTCTAAGCCGGTCTCTCTATCTCTGGGTTATTCCTCTCAAAACCCTAATTCTATCTCTTATCTCTTTAGATCTGTAACAGATCTGAGAATATTTGAACTATTTTACTTGTTTTCTATGAAAACCTTTCTGTTTTTTTTAAACATCTTTTCATTCTCCGAACTAGGGTTTTTGAAACCTTTTCTTCAAACTGATTTTCTTTGATTTTTAAGTGTTATTCCTTGATTCTTATGTGTTTAATCGATTTTTTTAGATTTCCTTTTAACCCTAATTAGTTATGTTGAAAACCCCTAATTGCTTGGCTTTAGTTTTGGATTTTGAGTTCGTCTTTACTGTCTATTCGCTCAACCTGTCTGTATGTTTGATTCTCATGAATTTGCTTCAATTAATTTGAGTATTTTTTTATTTTCGCCCTGGTAACATCTCATTAGGGTTTCCGATTTAGTTCTGTTTGCTTACACTCTGTTTATTTGCTTATTCATGGAAGTCTATACTATTTCCCTAAAAATTAGTGTCACTTTGATTGTTTGAATCCTTAATTTCCTGTAATTGAATCCCTTTATGGATTTCCTGTGATTGATACTCTTTACTGATTTCCGACTACTTTTCCTGTTTTACAACCTTTAAATAATTTTCTTACCTTATTATGTGACTAACTGCAGTATTAATTGATTCGTACTGTTATTTCCTTAATTAGAACTTCATGAATATATCCATAATTACTTGTTCTATACCTACAATGTTTGAATTCTTTCCTTAATTGTTCTACTCCAGCTATGTGATTTCTTTCCTTAACTTGTTTTCTGTCTTTTACCGTTGGTAAATCACTCCCTTAATTAAGGGAAGACTTGGACTGATTTTACTCTAATTGATTCTGAGTTCTATAATTACTAAACAGCTTGACTCTTTCCTTATTGACCTAGCTTTCAAACTACTATATATACTGCTCTTTTTTACTCTCATTACACAATCTTCTACACACGAACTCACATTAGTTCACAACTCTCTCATACACTCAAAAACTCTTCTGCTTACTTTTGTTACTTGCTATTGCTACTGAATTAGCCGGCTGAAAGCCAAGGCTAACTAATGCACTTTCCTGTTCTTCATTTTGTGTCTATTCTCCTTACTGGTATGTTCTGATTTTAAATTCAAGTTCCAAAATCAATGTGTTTCTTTTACTGCTTAGTTTATCATCTTACTAATCTGTTTATGTCTATTGTTTGCTTCTCAACATGTGTTTAACTTGTTTTACGTAGTATACTAGTTATGTTCTAACCCCCTTTTAGGATCAGCCTATTTATGAAATGTTTACTTTCTGTGTAATCTGTCTCCACTGTGACTCTAGTCTGGCTTTGAATGCTTGTCTATGAATGCCTAGTTATGATATGCACCTATTGTGCAATTGTTACCCTATGTTTTTCTGACTATATGCTCAATTCTGTTTGATGCCACGATGTCTTCTATTATTTATTCTGAAATTCATACTCCTATACTATGTTTACATCATTAGTTATCCCCAATCCCACAAGTCCCCAAGCACATTTGATTCTATGCAACCATGTCCCCAATTATAAATTCTGGAACCCTTGACATATTGTCAGTTATTCCTTGAGACTTCTATGCTTATGCTTGTTATGTGCCCACCTTGGGTGTTGTATCTGTCCCCAACCCCTTTACCCCAGTGTGAAGGACTGTTGTTTGAGTGTTGCTGAACCTGTTATGTTCTGTAGTTGATCTATTATTTGTTTAATTACCCTACTCTTGTGCAAACTATTTTACTACTAAACCACTTCATACTTTTATAAACTTCAACTAAGTATTTTCAATATTATTTTATACCAAAGCGTTTTCAAAACCATGTCAAGCACTCTCACTCTACTCTGGTCCTTAGGTTCTGTCCCTCTAGTGTGTGACTTCTTTGGGATTCCTGTGAGATCCCTATGAACTCTGATGCACTAGGGCTGGCTCTTTCACACTGCGCTTACTCAGTTCTGGTTATGAATTCTGGGTGTGAGCACTGCCCGGGATCCTTGAGGTCCTTAGGGAACTCTGACACAACCGGACATAAGGAAGGCTATGAAACTTTGACAGTTGAGGTTATGAACGCCTGGTATATATGGGTCTGGTTCAGGCTCCCTACAATTTAACTTCTTCTTTTATATCTATTTATGTAATCCATTCAGCTACTGGTCTATAATAATTATTTGTAAACAGATATTGGGGATGTCTAGTGAAATGGGGAGGGTAGCCATATAGTTCTGTTAACATCATCGGGTAGAAATCATGTTTTAAGCTTTATGTTGTTTCTATCTCCATTAGAATCCATGTTTTAGGACCAGCAATTTTATTCAAACCATGCCAAGCATGCACTAGATACCATGTTCCTTGGATTCCATGTCTACTGTTTCAGCATCTCATACATGCTTTATGTTTATCGCTTAGAAATCCTGCTCCTAGGACAATAAACAACGTTAACATAAAGTTGTTACTCCTGTGCATTCAAAATCATCAACCTGTAACTCTTTGTGTATTTTAGAAATCATGCCCTTAGGAATTCTGTGTATCCTGAAATGGTGTCTTAACCATCCTGCATTTACGTGTGCATATTAGATATTCTGCGCTAGGATTTCATTTGCATCTGCTTAACCACACCTAGTTTAACTATTGACTTACAAAAAAGGTAGAAACAGTGTTACATCTAATTTTCTTGCTCTTAATAAAACTAATAACAATCTTTGCATTCTCGTATAACCTAGAACATCATGCTTTTAGGTAAAACAATTTCTATACTGTTTTTAATAATTTTGGTAATTATTATGCAAAATACCACGTCTAGGCAAGCCTTAGGTAATCAATCTCTTTAAAATCTAGAACACTGCTTGGTTGTGTTCACTGTTTAAAGACACAGGTTTTAAAATCAGTAGGCAAACTGATTAGGTCCTTGCTATTGAGTTTATAAACAAGCTGCATATTTCTGTGCATTGACATTCACTTAGATATTCTGTTTTAGGATCCTGTCTAATAAAATTGCCTCTTGTTTGTGTTTCAGACGTGCTGATTATGTGCATTACTTGTGGAGGTAAATCTGGGCCTCAGAACTGCTTTCCTGCATTTATCTGATTAGTCCTATTCATTCTTGCCTGTCGCTTAGAATTTTATCCTTTTAAAACCCTAGGGGTCTGTCTAGAACTACCTATACTTAGAGGTCCTAAATTCGTCCAGGACCATTAAGAAGGGACGGGTAACAACATGCGTAGAGATCACTAAATAAACTCGCTTAACAACCGCTAAGGGGTGGGGTAAAGGGTAGATATGGATATGATGACCGGTGTGTTAATGCCATGAGTAGCCCCTCACTGAGGAGTGATTACCGGGAATTGCATTGATGTGATCCTATAGGATAAACAACTTAGGACTCCCTTATCCCCTACATATGTGTGCTTAGACTGCGAATCTTTTAAAAACCATTACTTGTTTCCATGTGTATACTTTGACTGCTTATTTGCTACTTGCTTAAATTCACAAAGTTTGTTTCGCCGGGAACCACAGTTGTGGACTTTGAGAGGTGCCTAACACCTTCCCCTTGGTGTAATTTCTAGCCCTTATCCAATCTCTATTATTCAATTAGTGTTATTATAACTCTTAATAGGTGCCCTAACGCACCTTAATTCGTTAGGTGGCGACTTTTCAAGTCCTTCATCTCCCTTTTCTCAAAAGGGAAATGAGTTGTCCCAACCATATTAAAACCCCTGACCGATCCGAAAGGAGAGGGAAAAAAGGGGGCACGACAAACGCTTAAGTAACAAGTGAAAGATAGTAATTGTGTAGTAAAGAAGATGATGACTTGTGCGCTAATACTATGTGTAGCACCCCGACCTGGGGAAAGTTACCAAGTATTACATGGAAATGATCCTATAGACTAAAAAATTTAGGACTCCTTTAATTCCTATTTTAAATAATAGTTGTCTAAATTGCTTTATTTTCCTTTAAAGACTAATTCGCTTTATTTAGTTCGGCCGGGACCCACCGTTGTGGACCTCGAGGGGTGCCTAACACCTTCCCCTCAAGGTAATTTAGAGCCCTTAACCGATCTCTAGTGATGCAAACTAGTTTCATGAGTTACTTATTCTAGGTTACCTAATTCACCTTAATCCGTTAGGTGGCGACTCTTCAAATCCCATATCCCATCCCAAAAGGAAGAGAGTTGTCTCAGAAATGTCGAAAACCCGATTTCGCGAGAAAAAGGGGGCGCGACACTTACTTGTTGTTTCTATTGTATTTTTGTGAAGCTCTTATTGATTATTATGACTATCTTCTCTTTGTTTCACTGTTCATTCTACTAATATTGGTGGTTTCCTTTACATACTAGCACTATTTGACACTACTAATGCTCTTTTTGTAGTAGCGCTACATCTTTGAATGTATGTAGGTGGTTCCATCGCAGATAGTGCCGATCACAAATAGTGGTGCTCTCTCTCTCCTCACGACAGTCTTGGTGAGCCCCCATTTCTTCAAGGGGTCATGTAGTTCTTCTTTGTATAAGTTACCATATTTTGAGGTATAGTCGGGGCCTTGTTGTCGGCATTGTCATAATTGTCTTTTGTATCATTAGAGACTCCGTAGGCATTTGTGTAGGTTATGTATGGGTCTCGGATGGGTCACGGGATTATGTTGTATTTTGAAACTCTTTTCCCACTAAATTCTAAGCTGTATGCATTTTTGGAAACATAACCATGGCATAATGTATATAATGAAAAATGGACTAGCAACGTTTATGTGTATATCTAGTTCATCCCCTGTTTAGTAAATGGTAACGCATCATCTTTTTGGATCATGAATGAGTCAGGTAGGAAAGGTCTAATAGGCTTGCTCGACTGGGTTCACTCGGTTGAGTGTCGGTCGTGCTCCCCGAGGTTGGGGGCTTGACAAACTTGGTATCAGAGCCTAAGGTTTTAAAGTGTCCTAGGATGTCTCGGAGCCGTGTCTAGTAGAGCCCTTCTTATCAGTGTGTTGTCGACCACATCTATAATCAGGGGGCTACCTGGACATTTAGGAATAATACCCTTCATTGTTGTTCTATATCGTGCGATGGAGCAAAATGTGAGGTTGTTCTCCTCTAACTCGTACATCATTCTAAGTTTCAGTAAATGGCACCTAAGAAGAAAGCGAGAATTGGCCCAGAAGACAATGCCACCCCAATAGTGGCTGTTGATTCCTTACTGCATAATGCGGATGAGGATAATCCCTCGACTATGACACTGCCTGATTATTCTACTCCGGAATAGACTACACCAGCTCCTACACCTGCGGAGGGTGCCACAATCCCTCCTAACAATATTCCTATTCCACCTCCAGCCCCAGCTCCCGGTCCCAGTATATCTGATGGGGATCTTAGGGGAGCTATTCAGATGCTGACTCAGTTAGTGGCTTCTCAGGCCCAGAGGTCAAATGTTACACCCACCTCATTTAGCTTGCAAGGATATTCTTCTGGTTCTAGAGTAAACAGGTTCTATCAGTTAGACCCTCCAGTGTTCACATGTACTAATCCCGGGGCAGACCCTCAGGAATTTATTGATGAAATGCATAAGACTCTCTGAGGTATGCGTGCTACTGAGATGGAGGGAGTAGAGTTGGCCGCCTATCATCTTAAAGGGGTGGCATATTCTTGGTTTGAGATGTGGGAGGATTCCCTTGAGGAGGGAAGCCCTCCAGCGAGGTGGAGTGAGTTTGCGGATGCTTTCATAGACCATTTCTTGCCTGCCGAGACTAAGGCAGCCCGTGATGTGGAGTTTGAGACCCTTAAGCAGGGTAGTGAGAGTGTGTGGGATTATCAATTGGAGTTCGTGTTCCTGTCAAAGTATGTTGTTTATATGATGCTGTCTATGGAGGCTAGAGTGCGTCGATTTGTGCAGGGCCTTATCCCTTTGGTTATTAATGAGGTTGCCACAGCTACTCTAAATTATGACATGAACTATGAAAAGATGGTGGCATTTTCCCAAGCACAGAGGATCGAAAATTAAAGCACATGATGGAACGAGAAGGTAACAGTAGGTCCCGATCAGCGGACAACCTTGGGGATTCATTCGGAGAGGGGAGACCAGCTTTTCGGGGATGATCATCAGGGTCATCCCAGTCTTATGCTCAGTCTTCACCTAATGCCCCGCCATCAGGGCACGGTCGGCAGCAGGGGAGTCACTTTAGGCCCAGTCAGGGCAACAAGGAGTCCCACCATCAAGGCCGATCAGGAGGGATATTCCAGCAGCAGAGGCCCTCATGCCCTAAGTGTGGGAGGATACATTCGGGAGTCTGCTACCTGGACATGCCAGTATATTATAGATGCGGGATGAGAGACCATATTCAGAGGGAGTGTCGTGTATCCCACCAGGGTGCGGGTAGGGGCACAACTCAGTCATCCAGTCCTACAGCTGCTGTATCTTTAGCACACCCTCCAGCTCAAGGCTCTCCAGCACCCGCGGGGCGTGGTGCAGCCAGGGGCGGTGCATAGAGTTCGGGAGGACCCTGCTGATTCTATGCTATGAGTGGTCGACAGAGTGCAGAGGCTTCTCCAAATATCGTCACAGGTATATTGACTGTTCAATCTCATGATGTGTATGCCCTTATTCATCCCGGGTCTTCTTTATCCTATGTTACTCCTTATATTGCTACGAACTTCAGGATAGAATCGGAACAACTTCATGAGTCGTTCTTTATATCTACTCCAGTTGGCGAGTCTATTACGGCCGCACGGGTTTATAGAGATTGTGTTGTCACGGTATGTAGTCGGGATATCATGGCTGACCTTATTGAACTGGGGATGATTGATTTTGATGTAATAATGGGAATGGATTGGCTTTATTCATGTTTTTCCAAACTCGACTGTCGAACCAGAATTATGAGGCTTGATTTTCCTAACGAGCCAGCTGTTAAGTGGGAGGGGAATAATGTTATGCCGAAAGGTAGGTTTATTTCTTACCTTAAGGCCTTGAAAATGATCAGGAAGGAGTCCATACAGACAATTGTGAGTGAATTCCCTGATGTCTTCCCGGATGAGTTCCCTGGGATTCCTCCAGACAGGGAGATTGATTTTGGGGTTGATGTGATGCCAGGCACGCAGCCTATATCCATTCCACCTTATAGAATGGCACCGACAGAATTAAAAGAGCTAAGGGAAAACTAAAGGATTTTCTAGAGAAGGGTTTTATTCGACCGAGTGTGTCGTCTTGGGGTGCACCGGTTCTCTTTGTCAGAAAGAACTCTACGGATGTGTATTGACTACCGGCAACTCAACAAAGTCACAATCAAAAATAAATACCCATTGCCAAGAATAGATGATTTAATTGATCAATTTCAAGGTGTTAAGTTCTTCTCCAAAATTGATTTGTGGTCCGGGTATCATCAACTGAAGATAAGGGAGCACGATATTCCGAAAACAGCTTTTAAAACCCGGTACGGGCACTTTGAATTGCTGGTAATGTCTTTCGGGCTGACAAATGCCCCGGAACCTTTCATGGATCCTATGAATCGAGTCTTCAAGCCGTTTCTTGACTCCTTTGTGATAGATTTCATTGACATCCTTTTATATTCACAAAGTCGAGAGGATCACGCCGACTACCTCAGAGTAGTTCTACAGACTCTTCATCAGCACCAGTTGTATGCGGAGTTCTCAAAATATGAATTTTGATTTGAGTCTGTGGCATTCTTGGGTCATGTTGCCTCCGGAGAAGGAATTAGGTGTGATCCTCAAAAGATTGCAGCGGTAAAGGATTGGCCTAGACCTACCACTCCGACAAAGATTCGCAGTTTCTTGGGTTTTGCCGGGTATTATAGGAGATTTGTGGAGGGGTTTTCTGCTCTTTCCGCTCCATTGACTAAATTGATGCGGAAAGCGATTAAGTTCCAGTGGTCCGATGCTTGTGAGAGGAGCTTCCAGGAATTGAAATCAAGGTTGACTACGGTGCCGGTATTGACCATGACAGAGGATATAGAGGGATTTGTGATGTTTTGCGATGCTTCAAGGATCGGTCAGGGGTGTGTATCGATGCAACATGGTAAGGTAATAGCTTATGCTTCAAGGCAACTTAAGACTCATGAAAAGAACTATCCAACTCATGACTTACAGCTTGCGGTGATGGTTTTTGCATTAAACATTTGGCGTCATTATTTGTATGGAGTCCATATATATGTATTCACGGACCACAAGAGCCTTCAATACATTTTCAAACAGAAGGATTTAAACTTGAGGCAGAGGAGGTGGCTTGAATTGCTCAAGGATTATGACATCGACATTTTGTATCATCCAGGGAAAGCTAATGTGGTGGTAGATGCTCTTGGTCAGAAATGTGTGGGTAGTTTGGCTCACTTGAAGGCATGTCAAAGGCCGTTAGCCCGGGAGGTTCACCAGTTGGCCAGTTTGGGAGTTCGTCTTGCAGACTCTGATGAAGGGGGAGTGATTGTGCGAAATAGGGCAGAATCATCGCTTGTGAAGGAAGTCAAGGAGAATAAATACAATGATCCATTGTTGGTGCAACTGAAAGAAGGGATTCATAAACACAAGACTACGACTTTTTCTTTTGGAATGGATGACAGTATATTACGATACCAAGGGCGACTATGCGTTCCAATTGTAGATGGTCAAAGAATCATGGAAGAAGCTAACACTTCTAGATATTCCGTGCACCCAGCTTCTATAATATTCTGCATATGCGGAATATTGTGCGCAGAAGTGATCTCGCACCTGCGAAGAGGCAGTCCGCATCTGTGAAAATGAGCAGCCTGACCGGGAACCGCATCTGCGGATCAAGAACTGCTTCTGCTATTGCGCATCTGCGCTTTATGGATGACATCTGCGGATCCAATGCTTCACTTCATGTTCCGCATCTGCGGTGGGAAATCCATATCTGTAGAGCCGCACCTGCGAGTATTCTTCCGCGGGTGCAGTTAATGGGCATCAGACTTGGGCAGTAATGGGATTTCACATTTTCTACATTCCAAACCCACAAATACACGACCTAGCATATTTTTTGGATAACTTGTACATCTTAGAAGAGATCTTTGGCTTAGAAGAAAAAGTTTTGGAAGCTAGGGTTTGCACACATACTTGGGTCTTGAAGATTTGAAGCTTTTGGTTGAGAATTTCTTACTCATTTATGTTCATTTCTTCATGTCCTTGCTTTGTACTGAATATTTAAGTGTGTAGTATTTATTTCCAACACTTTAATCTTGTTTATGGAAGTATTCATATTTAAAGTGTGGATTAAATACCTTGTTGTGCTTATGTATTGAGTGATTTTTATGTATTTATGAAATGAGTTACTGTTTCTTTAATTATTCTTGTTCCTTAATGTTTCCAAAGGGATTAGCTAACCCTAGGACTCTCCTATTAACTCCGAATTAATTTTGGAAAAGATAATTTGGAGTTGGGAAAGATTAATTAACAAGAACTTGAGGCTTTAACCCTCATTTTATAGATTCTACCTAGGAATAGGATTGAACTACTTGTAGCCATATCCGGGTGTGCTTAATCTATTAATTGTGTTAGGGATAATTCAATTAGGAAGTCGTGTTAGTCTTTGGAAGAAGTTAATTGAGAATTATTATCCGTGACTAATTAACATAAACTCGCTCATATTTCTAAAATCGTGAAATACATTGGATCGTTACTTGACTGTAATTCCCGATGCATCCATACTTCTAGCCATTGATAATTTTATTCTCTTTCTAGGTTAGTTTAAATTTTCACATTTAGGTATAAATATTTTCACAATCAAATTTTAAGTGTTTGGCATTGCATAACAAGTGATAATTCTCTTACATTCATAATCGCCTACATATTGTTCTCTGTGGGATTCGACCCCGGCTCATAGTTGGGTAATTTATATTGCATGCAATCATGTCCATTGACTATTTAGTAGTGGGTTTAAATTTCATAAAAATTGGCGTCGTTGCCGGGGAACAATTTGGCGTAATTTAGGTTGTTTGAGAAATAAGCGTAAGTGCTTTGGTCCAAACTTGTGAATATTTGTGTAATTATTTTTCTTACCTTGGTCTATTTTTCTTGTTTGTTTCTTGTTAATTTTATAAGTTTTTGATAATTAAAATGGCATCATATAATGAAAATTGGTCGGATGGTAGTTGTTCATACTTTGATGACCCTTGTCCTTATTGTGGAGGACCACACTCATGGCAACATTGTTTAAATTCTCCCGGGGATGGATTGTGCGCACAATCTCAAACCCATGAGTGGAGTATTTGTGATAAGTGTGGTCGCCCAAAATGGTCATTGGTATGATTGTGCGTATTTGTCCGTTCCTTCCCCAAGCCCCCGCTATAATGATTCTACTTTTTGTGATGAAAATTATAGGGATGAGGAAGTGGAATAAATTGAGCATCGCCGAAATGGAGAGTTCAAGCTCATGTTAGAATGCCTACTTGAAGGAGGAAACAAAGAGCAAAATGCCTTGGAGGAGCTTTTGGAAAATAGTCTCCAAAATGATTTGGCACTTGAAAGTTTGCACTCACAAATGGAAGAAATGCTTGAAGCATTAAAGGTCCAAAAATCCTTGGAAGTGAGTGATAGCCAAGAACCTTTCTTAGAGGTTGAAGTTGAAAATCCTTCCTTGGCACTTGATCAAAACCAAGAAGAACTCTCAAATGCTCAAAATGAGAAGATGTTGCTCATGTTGGAGGCGATTCTTGAAAATGAGGAGAAGAACAACTTTGCACTCGAGGACTTGAAACAAGGTATGACTCAAAATGATGAGCATATCCGCACTTTGGAGGATCAAATGAAAGTGTTGATTGGGGCTCATTATGCCTATCAATTTGAAAGTGTGGAAAGGAAGCCAAGAAGAGTCCAATTCCGAGGAGTAAAGTGAGCTTTACTTTTAGGAATCAAGAAGTGAACATCCGCCAACCGACTTCATGAGTATTAGTGATGCCAAGGAAAATGTGGAATTAGAGTCAACCGGTGTAAATGAAAATTTGGTTGAAATTGACTCTAGTCCGGGGGAAAAAGAGGATGTCAAATTCCGGAAAGAATTGAAGTTTAGAGGTTTGATGTCAAATTCCAAGCATTTTTCAACATTGAAATTGTGTGGTGATACGGGAGTTGAACCACACGAATCAATGAAGGATTGCGAGGAGGAAAGACTAATACCATACATTCTACAATTTGAGGGAACAAGAAGGAAAAATGACATTCCTCACATGAAATCCAAGACGTGCAAAATCAAGGAATTAATGCTTGGCTTGGTCATCTATTTACCACCCTCACCGCTCGTGGTCACAAACTTGATTCCAAGCTAGGTGCCCAATTCATATTGTCCAAGTGGCGAGAAAAGTGGTAAAGTTGACTTGCGTCGTGCCACGACGTTAAATGCGGCGCTGGATGGGAGGCAACCCATCGTCTTTAAAATTTGTAATCGTTTTTGAAATTTTTTTTTTAGAATAGCTTGGTGTATTATTTTTTACTAATTTGCCAAGTTTCAGATTTTTTGGAGCTAAATTGAGGAGTTTGAGATGTCGGAATGCACCAAAGCAGTAGCTGCCCATAATTGAACTGTTGAACCCAGGTATTCTCGCACCTGCGGTCAGGACACGCGCATGTGCGCCTACGTAGAAGCAGCTTCCTAAGCGTAGGTGCAGAATAATTCACATGTGTGGCCCTGTTGACGCATCAGCGAACGCGAAGAAGCGCTTACAAATCTGCAGGTGCGGATAATCGAGCAGGTTTAATGAGTGAAACCCTCATTTCATCAGGTATGTTTTGAGTTTTGTCACCCAAAACCCAAACTCCCCAATCTCTCACGAAATCAAATCCTCCATTTTTCCTGACTTATACGTCTCTCACACAGAACAAAGCAGGTATGTCTCCTCTACTCCTCTCTTCCACCATTCTGTTCTTTTCCTCTTCTTCTCATGCCTCTCATGGCTGTTTCACTCGAATCCCCATCTCCCTATGATTAATGTTAATATTAGGGTAAGTATTTGGTTAAGGGTAGGCTTCTGTGTGCTGCTAACAATTAAAGAACAATTTTTTTGGGGGAAGTCTGAGTACCAAAATCGATTAAAGAAGCATATCATTTTTTATGCGCATAATATGTTCGATGAATTGTCCAAGTGAATTGTTGTTGTGAAGTGCCTTGAAATCATGTTAATCCAGTGATAAAAAAGTGTATTGCACTAATTTAGAAGTCTTAAGTATAAATTAGATGCCAAAATCATGTTTAAAGAAAAAAAAATTCGAAAGTTTTCTGGGGTTTTTGGAACCCTTGACGAACACCACAGAAGCGGAAAAATTCCGCAGATGCAGCCTCGCACCTGCAAGTCCTTCTTCGCAGGTGCGCCTTCTGGTCGACTGGAACAATTTCGCAGGTGCTCTCTATGCCTTGCAGATGCATAACCGCACCTGCGACTAAACCTCTGCAGGTGCGAAAATTGGGTAAATTCTGCAATTCCAGTAGCTTTGCAACTGGAGCTTCCCGGGCCCGTTCAACTTGATTCTTTGGCCTAATTGCAGTGTTTTAAATTGCTTAACATGATTCTACTGCCCAACTAACTTTGTTTTGATTTTTTGAAGGTACTTCGAGCTAAAATGGACCCGAACATGAACATAAATGCTTCGCACAGTCATGAAATTGAGGAGGAAACTGAGGAACAATTTGATAACTCACGCTTCATATCTGCTGATTGTCATTGCCGATATTATGACAATCTTATCACAAGGAAGATAGTACTCAGAAAGGGATTGCCGAGGATAAATTGGCCGAGCTGCTCCCAGATTTCTATGGTCGTTTACAATCCTCCGGATGGTCATGCTTTATTCCAACTCTATGCAAGGCCAATGAGGAGTAGGTTCGCTAGTTTTACGCAAACCTTAAGCATACAAACTTCGGCGACCAACAACTCATCATTAGAGGCAAAACAGTGAGGTTCGGGTTGGAGGAGATTAATGACGTACTCGGGATTCCTAACCACCCACTCGAGCTAGTGCTAGAAAAAGATAATTGCAACAATGTAAAATGGCTTGTGTCCAAACTCTATCCTGCAAGCATGAGAGAAAAATGGGACAACAAAAGAAGGGGTTTGAAGTCGATCGACTTCACAGCCGAAGCTAAGATATGGCTCTAAATCCTCTGCAACAGGGTATCACCATGTGGGAATGTTTCAGATGTATCATACACTAGAGCCCTGATCATTGCATGCCTTCTTGATGGCATTCCCGTGAATGTCGGCTACTATATCTTGAGGGAGCTGAAGGAGTATGTGCTTCAAGGTAGAACGCCATTGATGTTTCCATCGTTGATTACAGAGTCGTGCCTGCGTGCACAGGTTGATGAATGGGATGGAGATCATTGGATACCGACAGACAAGCCATTTCACCCATTGAGAGTGACAGGAGAAGGCAGTGTGCTAAACAAAAAGAAGAGGAAAGTGGAGATTACTATAGGTGAGGGGTCATCCTCACAAACTACTCAGGCTGAGGGACCATTTGGGATGCTAAACTCCCAGCTTGCATCCATTCATTGCTTATTGTAGCAGCTCCACAGTGGACCCTCACACTCCCAGCCTATGCCCGAATACTTCACCAGGGATGACATGAAGACATACTTAGATGCACAGAAGAAACAGGAAGAATCTCAAGAGAGTGTAGCAGCATCTGTTGGCAAACTCGAGGCCGCCTATGGAAACTTGGCCAAGGCGCATGTAGATCTTCAGTCAGACTTTGAAAAGGAGAAAGCGAGAAACAAGAAGAAGGGCAAGTTTATGATCAAAACGTGGAGAGGCATCAAAGCCATCTTCAAATGGGGGCAACCAAACAGGAAGATACATGTTGCTGATGTTGAGGATAGTGAGGAGTACTCTTTCATGTCGGATGCTAATGATGAGGATGATGACGATGATGAGGATGATGACGGTGAGAGTTCTCAACAGTAGTGATTAGCCTTTTTCTTCTGCAGTCTGCTAGTCTGATGCAGACCTCAGGGAGACCCTCAAACTACTTTTATTTGCTTTTTGATATTGTGCAGTGAGGACATTGCAATGTTTTTAGTTGCGGGTGGCTTTAGGGTGTATACTTTATTCATACTATGATGCTATGTATGTGCCCTTGTCGGGTTTCTTTGGTGGTATGGATATTGTGTGCCCTTGCCGGGCTTGTTTTGTTATTTATTATCATGTCCTCTCGCCGAGCGTGATTGTGATTAAGTGTACATTTGCAGATTAGTCAATGTGATTACTCTATTTTATTTTTCTTTCTTTACTTATTTTCTTTAGTAGTTTTTAGCTTATGTTGTTTTTTGTTTTTTGTAGTATTAGTTGCTTTTATTTTATTATTCTCTTTAGTAGTCTTCGTTTAGATTATTTCTAGTTCTTTATAGTATTTCCTTGGGTTTTTTTTATGCCACGGTTCTTTCCCGAGGAACATTTTTGTAGTGAACCGGGTGACTTTTTCCTATGATGCATGGCGTGACGACTTTCTTAAGGGAATTAGTCTTGTTTTGTTATGTGGAGACTTTTGGATTATTTGGTACTAACAGAATTAGTCTCTTGTATGTGAAATGTGAATTAAGAATAGCCCTCTGAATTTTGGTTTTAAATTGAAAAACAAAAAGTAAGTTGCATAGGGAAGAATAATTTTTGTGACTTTTTGGCTCTTTTGGTGAATCTTTGCCCACTAGTTAGCATGATATTGCTCTAGATGCGCTTATTAAGAAGTGAAATTGATCCGCCTTGATTAGTTCATGTGACATGTATGTTAGTGATTGTATAAATAATTCTTGTGTTTACGTCTATCATCTAGAACTTGCCCGGTTGGTCTTTCAATGTTAATGTTAATTATGTTTGGTTGGAGAGATGACCTTAGGCATTCTTTCTGATATTTGAAAAACCTCTTTAGGCCTCATTTGTTTGCACTTAATGGAGGTCTGAATCTTAATCATTCAGATCTCAGACATTAAGTGCGTTTGTTTTTAAAGTCTGAATTTTAATTATTCAGATCTTAATCATTAAGTGTGTTGTTTTTTTTACTTCACAACCACTTAATGAGTCTGAATAGGTTTGTATGATTAAGATCTATAACAGAGACTTAATTTCATTAAGATGTTATCACATATTCATTATTAACTGCTGCCACCGCCTCCCATTATCAACTACCACTATGTCACCACCACCACCACCATACTCAACCACCACGACCACCACCACCACCACCACCACCACCAAGCCACCATCATCCTCAATCCTTGCCGCCACCATTATCGACCATCACCACCCACTATCCCCACCACTCCGACCACCATATATCATTCTAACCCACAATCAACACTCATCCACCTTAACTACCACAACTGACCACCCATCACCATCAACAACCACATCCGACACTGCCCATTATTATAACCTACCACTGCCCGCCATCTTTCTCAGTCACAACTACTACCACCACCCGCCATTATTAAATATCACCACCCACCATCACCATCCTCAATCATAATCGCCACCACTACCAATCACTACTAGCTACTAGCATGAACCACCGTCATCAACCAAAACTATCACCAACCACCGCTTCTAGTCGGCATTCACCCGTTAGCCATCACCATCAACAACTATCATATTTTAAAAAATTATTTATTTTATTGATAGAATATTAGATCAGTCAGTATTTCATTTGAATCTTATGTTATTAATTTTCAAATAAAGATAAATTTTATACATTCAGATGTTAAAAATCAAACGGTCTTAATTGTTTCTATTCTAATCTTAATACACATCTTAATAGATGTGTATTTAAATTCAGATGTCTTAATCTTAACATACATGTTGATATTCATATCTGTATTCGGATTCAGACGTCTTAATCTTAAAAAAAAACAAATGAGGCCTTAAACTTTCAAGCTTACCATTGCATAAATATTATCACTAGTTTACCCTATTTGAGCATTTAACCTTTTCTTTGGCCACCTCATTACAAACCCTTACCCTTTTTGTGAAATAATTCCCTCTTTTGAACTCGTCCCTCCTTGAATATTAATAATGAAGCTAAAATCCTAAGTTGGGGGTGTTGGCATCAAGTTGGAAATTAGTAAGGTTGTACATTGAGTGTAGGAACATATACCTCTAAGTGTTCATATGAAATTATTCAAGCTCCAAAAGAAAATATATATTTAAAAAAATAGACATACGTATGTATATAAATATGGAGCCTTGAGGAAAATTATATACGTAATCAAGGTAGTTCTATGTTGGTAGTTGCCAATGAGGGCTATGTGGTTTGAAAAGAAACAAAGTGCAAAAAAAAGAAAGACAAATGTGAGTAGTGTTGAAGGAGGGTGTAATCACTTGTATCCCAAATTCTTATCCGACCCTCCCCTAAACCTAAATTACAAGCTTAAAAGTCCTTATGGGATCTCCAACCGAATGTTCTTGAATAGGCGACGAATTAAAATAAGGGCAAGTTTATGGCATGATATGTTGTAACACTTGAAATTCTTTGTGAGAGTGAGTGTCTTTGTGAATTTTTCCCTTGTGTTGTTATTGTAAATATGGTGCTTTAGGGACTTTATTTCTTGGGAGGGCGCATGAATTAGGATGGACTGGTGAAATTGATATATCCGGAAATGAGTAAATTAAGCATATGTAGTGGACTAGTGCTTTTGAGTCACTTATTGAGGCTTATTTTTGTCACTTGATTATTTTGAAACTCCCTTGCACTTCTTGAAGTTGTTTTCAAATGAGGGAGTTATTTGGGTAAGATGCACATACTTGAGCCTAATTATTTGTACCAACTAAATCCATAAGTATGATGCTTAATTGGAGAATGTGATTTGTAAATGATAGCAATACAATTTGTGCTTTAAATGGTAGAACCTCATTGAATTGTTGGTTTTGATTTGCTTGAGGACATGAAAAAGCTTTAAGTTGGGGCTGTTGATGAGTGGTGATTTTACCACTTATTGTAGTCTCTTTTCCTTAGATTTTGCGTCCTGTGATGATAATATGAGGTCGTTTACGGTGTGTACTGTTAGATTTTTAGGAAAATGAGGCCATGAAGTGATTTGAATTCAGTTGAAGTGAAATTCAGCAAAAAAAGGTTGAAAGAGCACAAAAATCTCCAGGGATTCCGCATCTGCGGAATATTGTGCGCAGAAGCGATCTCGCACCGGCGAAGAGGCAGTCTGCATCTGCAAAAATGAGCAGCCTGACTGGGAACCGCATCTGCGGGTCAAGAACCGCTTCTGCAGTTGCGCATCTGCTTTATGGACCGCATCAGCAGATCCAATACTTCACTTCATGTCCACATCTGCGGTGGGAAATTCGCATCTGCGGAGCCGCACCTGCGAGGATTCTTTCGCAGGTGCGGTCAATGGGCATCAGACCTAGGCAGTAATGGCATTTCACATTTTCTACATTCCAAACCAACAAATACATGACCTAGAAGATATTTTGGATAACTTTTATAACTTTTACATCTTAGAAGAGATCTTCGGCTTGGAAGAACAAGTTTTGGAAGCTAAGGTTTGCACACACACTTGGGTCTTGAAGATTTGAAGCTTGTGGTTGAGAATTTCTTACCCATTTATGTTCATTTCTTCATTTCCTTGCTTTGTATTGAATATTCAAGTGTGTAGTATTTATTTCCAACACTTTAATCTTGTTTATGGAAGTATTCATATTTAAAGTGTGGATTAAATACCTTGTTTTGCTTATGTATTTAGTGATTTTTATGTATTTATGAAGTGAGTTATTGTTTCTTAAGTATTCTTGTTCTTTAATGTTTCCAAAGGGATTAGATAACCCTAGGACCCTCCCATTAACTCCGAATTAATTTTGGAAAATATAATTTGGGGTTGGGAAAGATTAATTAACAAGAACTTGAGGTTTAACCCTCATTTTATAGATGCTACCTAGGAATAAGATTGAACTACTTGTAGCCATATCCATGTGTGCTTAATCTCTTAATTGTGTTAGGGATAACTCAATTAGGAAGTCATGTTAGTCTTTGGAAGAAGATAATTGAGAATTATTATCCGTGGCTAATTAACATAAACTCGCTCTTATTTATAAAATCGTGAAATACATTGGATCGCTACTTGAGGGTAATTCCCGATACATGCATACTTGTAGCCATGTCACGACCCCAAATCCTAAGCCGTCCGTGATCGCGCCTATCATGGAACTAGGCTAGCCAACAATTACAAACTATCATAATATTTGGTAATTTCCCAAAACTAGCAGATTTTAAAATAATTTATACACTACCCCAAAACCTGGAGTCAACTGCCATGAGCATCTAGGACTACAAATACAATGTACAATAAGGTGACTTGCTATTACCAAAGTCCGAAGTACGAAAGACAAAACTATGAACTAAAGAAAGGAAAGGAGGTGAGATGGGGACGCTGAGCAGCTACCTCGATCCTAGAACAACTCCAAGAACGTCCAAAAATCAACTAGTGAGATGGTCCGGTACCTAGATCTGCACACAGAGGTGCAGAGAGTAACGTGAGTACGCCAACTCAGTAAGTAATCAAAGTAACTAAAAACATGAGTGTAGTGACGAGCATTTATAAATCATGTAAATCCATATAATAAGTAACAGTGGAAATAAATAAATCAAGTCAGGAATCCACATTTCCGAATATTTCATAAAACTCCAGTTTCCATTTAAAATCTCGTATAAAAATATTTGTGCAACATTATCATCAGAGGCTCAGTATAAAGAAGAGTGAAAGAAGTAGTTTCATAAAAATATAGGCCCCTCGAGCACAATATCCCTCACAATAAAGCCTCTCGCGCAAGCCACTCAGTCACTCGTGACTCTACTATCAGAATCTCATGCTCTCGCTTAAATACTCGTACTCAGCAAGTACCATGAATACACACAACTGTTGCGGCGGGAAGCCCGATCCAATACATATATATATTGTTGCGGCGTGCAGCCCGATCCATATAACAGTCAACTGCGCCCACTGGGGGTGTACAGACTCCGGAGGGTCTCCTACAGCCCAAGCGCTATATTACTGCGGCGTGCAGCCCGATCCAATATATGTATTGCTGCGGCGTGCAGCCCGATCCATATATAACATATATATTGTTGCGGCGTGCAGCCCGATCCATACATAATATATATATATATATATATATATTGCTACGGCGTGCATCCCGATCCATAACTATCCTCACATACTCGGCTCTCGGCCTCACTCACTCATCCTCACAAGCCACTCGGGCAATTCATCTCAACTCACGGGACTCATCCCAAAATACCTCTCAGAGTTTCAAAACCGTGTGATAACAGTGAAAATAACAACAAGTAGAAAATATGACTAAGTTCACAATTGTTCTATTAGGATAGTGTAAGAATAGTATAAAATTACCTCTGAGGGTCTAAACAAGTTAGCACAAGGCCCCAAACATGGCTCACAGCCCATAAGCAAGTATAAATTTCTAAAACACAGGATATCGTAAGGTTTCAAATCGAATACGCGGCTTAATAGTCACTACGGGACGGACCAATTCACAATCCCTATCGGTGCAGGCCCACACGCTCGTCACCTAGCATGTGTGTCACCTGATTTACCGAAACAATATAAAATACCAGGGTTTCATACCCTCAGGTTTAGAGTTACAATCGTTACTTACCTCAAAACAGCCCAAAAGCTACTCCGCGATGCTATTGCCCCTCGAGTTATCTCGCAAATGCTCTGAATTTATCACAAATCAGACCAATAACATCAAAATCTGCTAGGGAGATAAACCCCAATCAAAAATTATCAAAATTAGGCACAATTCCCGAATTGGCCAAACTCGAGCCCCGGGTCCACATCTCGGAATTTTACAAAATTTACATCACAAGAATCCTCATCCTCCCACGATTCTATACATACCAAGAACACCAAAATCGGACCACAATCGCCCACTCAAATCAACAAAAGAAATTTCCAATGCTCATGCACCTAACCTCCCCAATTTTGGGTTTAAATCCAACTACTTTCCGGTTTAATTACTTAGAAAACAACATAGAATCGAGTTATGAAGTCGAAAATCTTACCTCCAAGTGATTCCCTTCTATTTCCTCTTCAAACCCTCTCAAACAGCTCCAAACCCGCTCAACAATGGAGGAAAATAGACTAAATTTTGTAAGAAAGGGCTATTTAAAACATTCTGCCCAGCACTAAATATTTCTTCAGTACGTTCGTGTTCCCAGCTACGCGTTCGCGATGCACAGTACAAACCCACTCTATGCGTTCGCATAAAAACACACGATTTCGCATAGCTCAAACATCCATCCCTCTCACGCGCCTCAGAACACCTATACGATTGCAATGCACCTCACACGACCGCACTGCTCCGGCTGCCCAACCTATGCGATCGCAAACCCTATTACGTGATTGCATAGAACAAATCTGCCTACCTCAATCTATACTCTACGTGATCGCGGATAAACTCACGTGATCGCAATGTACAAACCACTACTGCTAAAACACCAGAAAACCAGCAATCTCCCAAAGACCAAAAGTGCCCGTTTGAGCATCCGAAATACATCCGAGGCCCCCGGGACCTCAACCAAACCTACCAACATATCCCATAACATCATTCAAACTTAGTCGAGCCTTCAAAACACCAAAAAAAACGCAAAAACACAAAAATCACATCAAATTCAACCCTATGAACTTTGAAACTTCTAAATTTCGCCAAGGATACCGAAACCATCCAAAACACACTCGATTGACCTGAAAATTTGCACACATATCCAAAATGACATTATGAACCAGCTCCAACTCCCGGAATTCCATTCCGACCCCGATAGCCTATTTTCCACTACCGATCAAAAATCTCCAAAAACTAACTTTCGCCAATTCAAGCCTAATTCTACTCCGGACATCAAATCTTCATTCCGAACAACCTCCTAATTCCCAAATCACCTAACGAAGCTATCCAAGCCATAAAATCAACATTCTGAAGTCGTTTACCAATAAGTCAACTCCCAGTTGACTTTTTCAACTATTAAGCTAATTTAAGAGACTAAGTGTCTCTGTTCTAACCACGACAACTCCGAACCCGAACCAACCGACCCAACACAACATAAATAGGCTAAGAAAAATATGATAAAGCAGAAACGGGGGAAACAGGGCTAATCTCACGGAATGATTGTCCGGGTCGTTACATCCTCCCCCTCTTAAACAAACGTTCGCCCTCGAACGGGTCTAGAAACATACCTGGAGTCTCGAATAAGTGAGGATATCTGCTCTGCATCTCCTGCTCAGTCTCCTAGGTGGAATCCTCCACCGGTTGTCCTCTCCACTGAACCTTCACTGAAGTTATATCCTTAGACCTCAACTTTCTGACCTAACGACCCAAAATAGCCACTGGCTCTACCTCATATGACATATCACCCTCGAGCTGAACCGTGATGAAGTCCAAAACATGAGACGGGTCACCAACATACTTTCGGAGCATCGAAACATCGAACACCGGATGAATACTCGATAAGCTAGGAAGCAAGGCAAGCCTATAAGCCACCTCCCCAATCCTCTGAAGCACCTCAAAAGGCCCAATGAACCTTGGACTCAGCTTTCCCCTCTTCCTGAACCTCATAACACCCATCATGGGTGACACCTTCAGCAGCACCTTCTCCCCAACCATGAAAGACACATCTCGGACCTTCCGGCCCACATAACTCTTCTGCCTAGACGGCACCGTGCGAAGCCGCTCCTGAATCAACTTCACCCTTACCCAATGCATCCTGAACCAAGTCTGTGCCCAATAGCCTAGCCTCGCCCGGATCGAACTAACCAACCGGGATCTGCACCTCCTACCATATAAAGCCTCATACAGAGCCATCTGGATACTCGAGTGATAACTATTATTATATGCAAAATCCACAAGTGGAAAAAACTGGTCCCATGAACCCCCAAAATCAATGACACAGGCACGCAAAATATCCTCCAAAATATGAATAGTACGCTCCGACTACCCGTCGGTCTAAGGATGAAATGTTGTGCTCAACTCAACCTGAGTACCTAACTCCATATGCACGGCCTCCAAAACTGAGATGTGAACTGAGTACCTCTGTCAGAAATGAAAGAAACTGGAACCCCATGCAATCGAACAATCTCTTTGATGTAAATTCCAGCTAACCGCTCTGAAGAATAAGTAGTACCAACAGGAATGAAGTTCCAGACTTGGTCAGCCGATCCACAATAACCCATATAGCATCAAACCTCCTCGAAGTCCGTAGGAGTACAACTACGAAGTCCATGATGATCTCCTCCCACTTCCACTCCGGAATATCTGTTCTCTAAAGTAATCCACCTGGTCTCTGGTGCTCATACTTGACCTGCTGACAGTTCAGACACCGAGCACAAAATCAACAATATCCCTCTTCATCCGCCTCCACCAATAATGCTGCCACAGATCCTGATACATCTTTGCGGCACCCGGATGGATGGAATATCGTGAACTATGGGTCTCAGCTAGAATCAAATCTCGAAGTCCATCCACATTGGGCATGTAAATCCGCCATGCATCCTCATGACCTCATCATGACCAATAACCACGTCCCTAGAATCACCGCGACGGACCTTATCCTGAAGAACGAGCAAGCGTGGATCATCATACTGGCGTGCTCAAATCTGATCATAAAGAGAAGACACAGAAGCTACACAAGCCAATACCCGTGGGGGATCTGATAGATCCAATCTCACCAACTAACCCGCTAAAGCCTGAACATCAAATGGTAATGGTCGCTCTGCTATTGGAAGGTAGGCTAGACTCCCCAAACTCTTTGCTCTGCGACTCAGGGCATCGACCACTACATTGGCCTTCCGCGGATGATATAAATAGTGAGGTCATAATCCTTGAGAAGCTCCAACCATATGCTCTGATGCAAATTCAGATCCTTATGCTTAAGCACATGCTACAAACTACGGTGATCAGTGAAAATCTCACAATGCACTCCATATAGATAATGATGCCAAATCTTCAAGGCGTGGACAATAGCTGCTAGCTCAAGATTGTGCATTGGATAATTCTGCTCGTGCACCTTCAACTGTCGGGATGCGTAGGCAATCACCCTACCGTCCTGCATCAAAATCGCTCCAAGGCCAACTCTCGAGGAATCACAGTAAACTGTATAGGAACCTGAACCCGTAGGCAAAACCAACACCGGAGTTGTAGTAAAAGCTGACTTGAGCTTCTGAAAGCTCTCCTCACACTCCTCAGTCCACCTGAACTGAGCACCAAGAACGCTACAGAATCAAGCCAGAACTCACACTTCGAAAAATTTTCATACAATCTCTTCTTCCTCAAGGTCTGAAGCACAACTCTCAAATGCTGCGCATGATCCTCCCGAGATTGGGAATACACCAAGATATCATCGATAAACACGGTGATGAAAGAATCCAGATAAGGCCGGAATACATTGTGCATAAAGGCTGCTGAGGCATTGATCAGCCCGAATGACATAACCAGAAACTCATAATGACCAGTCTAGTCCTGAAAGCAATCTTCGGAATGTCTGGCCCCCGAATCTTCAGCTGATGATAGCCCGAACGCAAGTCAATCTTGGAAAAATACCCTGGCACCCTGCAACTGATCAAACAAGTCGTCAATACGAGGCAGGGGATACCAGTTCTTCACCGTAACCCTGTTCAGCTGCCGATAATCAATACACTTACGCAGAGAACCATCCTTCTTCTTCACAAACAAAACCGGTGCACCTCAAGGTGACACACTAGGCCAAATGAACCCCTTATCTAGGAGTTCCTGAAGCTTCTCCTTTAATTCCTTTAGATCTGCTGGTGACATACGATAAGGTGGAATAGAAATAGGCTGAGTGCCTGGCACCAGGTCAATACCAAAATCAATGTCCTTGTCAGGTAGCATGCCTGACAGGTCTGCAGGAAACACGTCCAAAAAGTCACGGACCATAGGAAATGAATCAATAGCGGGAGCTCACCACTAAGATCCCTCACAAAATCCAAATACGATAAACACCCCTTTTCAACCATACGCTGAGCCTTCAGGTAGGAAATCACCCTGCTAGGCACATACTCAAATGAACTTCTCCACTCAACCCTCAGAAATCTTGGCATAGGTAAGGTCACGGTCTTAGCGTGACAATCAAGAACATCATGACACGGAGATAACCAATCCATGCCCAAAATCACATCAAAATCGACCATGTTGAGTAATAGTAGGTCCACTCGGGTCTCCAGACCCCCAATAGATACCACACACGACCGATACACACGGTCCACAACAATAGTATCGTCCACCGGAGTCAACACATGAACAGACGTAACTAAAGAATCACGGGGCATATCCAGAAAATGGCAAAAATATGATGAAACATAGGAATATGTAGAACCAGGGTCAAATAAAGCCAAAGCATCTCGGCGACAGACTGGGACAATACCTGCGATCACTGCATCAGAGGCCATAGCATCTGGCCAGACTGGAAATGCATACATACGGGCCTGACCTCCACCTGCTCGACCTCCCCCTCTAGGGTGGCCTCTAGCTGACTGACTACTACCCCTAGCTGCCTAAGTGGGTGGTGAAGTAACTGGAGCTGAAGTCGAAGGCTGTCTCGTCAGCTGAGATGGACCTCCAAGAAGATGAGGAAACTTCCTCCTCATATGCCCGAACTCTCCACACTCATAACAACTCCCCGGAGCTGGAGACGGGGAAGGAAAGGAACCCATGGCACCAGAAGAACCATGCATAGAGGAACTCGGAACTGATGGTGCTCGAGCTGCACTCTGGGCTGGAAGGGCACCGAATGAAGAACGGCCTGGCTGAGAACTGCGTGGACCATGCCCCGAAGATGCACCATTATAGGCTGGGCGGACTAACTGAGGAGGCCTGAATGAACGACCTCTACCATGCTGAAACTGCCCTAGGAAGGAGCACCACTAGAACCACCTGACCCACGACACCTCTTGGCCTCCCTCTCTTCCCGCTCCGAGCGGTGAACTGACTCAATATCTCGAGCAATATCAACAACCTGCTCGAAGGTAGCACCTGATACCCTCTCCCGAGTCACGAAAAGGCGGAGTTGATAAGTGAGGCCATCCACGAACCTCCTAATCCTCTCCCTATCAGTAGGGACCAACTCGGTGGCATGACGAGCCAACTCTGAAAATCGCATCTCATACTGCGTCACTGATAGCTCCCCCTGACGCAACTGCTCAAAATGCTGGCGTTGCTCCTCCCTGTGAGACTGGGGTACATACTTATCCAAGAAGATAGTGGAGAACTACTGCCAGGTGAGAGGTGTTGAACCAACAGACCTACGCCTCTCAAAAGACTCCCACCAAGTGAAAGCAGCACCAGAAAAATGAAAAGCATCAAACGAGACCCCACTGGTCTCTAGAATCCTAGCAGTACGAAGCATCCTCTAACACTTATCCAGAAAACCCTAAGCATCCTCGCCCTCAGCACCACTGAATGTCAAAGGCTGAAGTCTACTAAATCTCTCCAGCCTACGTTGCTCATCATCTGGCATAGTTGGAACCACGAAGTCCTGAACTGGAGTAATCGGCTAGGCTAGAACCGCCCCCGGTGTCTGATGGCCCTGAGTACCCTGCTCAGGTGTCCGGGCAATTGGAGTCTAACTACCTCCCCCGGCCTGAGAAGTAGCGGCAACTGCCTGAGCAAGGGTGGTATACACAGTCAAGATCTGAGCCAAGGTCTCTTGAAGACCCAAAATAACAATAGGCACTGCCGGTGCCTGAGCCTGTCCCACTGGAGTATCTGCGGCGGGAACCTGATCCTGAATAGTAGGGGGATCAACTGGTAATGCCCCGGCTGCTGCACGAGCTAGACCCCTACCTCTACCACGGCCTCGACCCCTCGTTGGTCTAAATGGTGGCTGATCACCCTGATCGGTAGCGCGAGTCCTCACCATCTGTGAGAGAATGAAACAATAGAAGTTTAGATTTCCAGAATCAACAAAATGGCACGACAGAATTCAAGAAAAATGAGATTGTTCCTAAGGGTTCTGGAGCCTCCCGAAGATAAGTACAAACGTCTCCGTACTGATCCGCAAGACTCTACTAAACTGATCATGACCGTTGACTCCTATGTAACCTAGGCTCTGATACCAAGTCACGACCCCAAATCCTAAGTCGGACGTAATGGCGCCTATCATGGAGCTAGCCAACCATTACAGACTATCATAATATTTTGTAATTTTCCAAAACTAGCAGATTTTAAAATAGCAAAATGAGATAAATAATTTATACACTACCCCAAAACCTGGAGTCAACTGTCATGAGCATCTAGAACTACAAATACAATGTACAATAAGGTGACTTGCTATTACAAAAGTCCGAAGTACGAAAGACAAAACTATGAACTGAGGAAAGGAAAAGAGGTGAGCTAGGGACGCTGAGCAGCTACCTCGATCCTCGAACAACTCCAAGCACGTCCGAAAATCAACTAGTGAGATGGTCTGGTACCTAGATCTGCACACAGAGGTAAAGGGAGTAAAGTGAGTACGCCAACTCAGTAAGTAATCAAAGTAACTAAAAATTTGAGTGTAGTGATGAACATTTATAAATCATGTAAATCCATATAATAAGCAACAGTGGAAATAAATAAATCAAGTCAGGAATCTACATTTCCGAATATTTTATAAAACTCCAGTTTCCATTTAAAATCTCGTATAAAAATATTTGTCCAACATTATCATTAGAGGCTCAGTGTAAAGAAGAGTGGAAACAGTAGTTTCATAAATATATAGGCCCCTCCGGCACAGTATCCCTCACAATAAAGCCTCTCGGGCAAGCCTCTCAGTCACTCATGACTCCACTATCAGAATCTCATGCTCTCGCTTAAACACTACTTAGCAAGTACCATGAATACACACAACTGCTGCGGGGGGCAGCCCGATCCGATATATATATATATATATATATATATATATATATATATATATACACACACACACACACACACTACTACAGCGTGCAGCCCGATCCATATAACAGTCGACCGCGCCCACTGGGGGTGTACAAACTCCGGAAGGGCTCCTACAGCCCAAGTTATATTGCTGCGGCATGCATCCCGATCCAATATATGTATTGTTGTGGCGTACAACGCGATCCATATATAACATATATATTGTTGCGGATAGTTCATAATTGTTCCCTTTGATTAGATAACAAGTAGAAAACATGACTGAGTTCACAATTGTTCTATCAGGATAGCATAAGAATAGTGTAAAAGTACCTCTGAGGGTCTAAACAGGTCGGCACAAGGCCCCAAACATGGCTCACAGCCCATAAACAAGTATAAATTTCTAAAACACAGGATATCGTAAGGTTTCAAATCAAATACGTGGCTTAATAGTCGATACGGGATGGAACAAATCACAATCCTTATCGGTGCACGCCCACACGCTCGTCACCTAGCATGTGCGTCACCTGATTTACCAAAACAATATAAAATATCGGGGTTTCATACCCTCAGGTTTAGAGTTACAATCGTTACTTACCTCAAAACAGTCCAAAAGCTACTCCGCGATGCTCTTGCCTCTCGAATTGGCTCCCAAATGCTCTGATTCTATCACAAATCAAATCAATAACATCAAAATATGCTAGGGAGATGAACCTCAATCGAAAACTATCAAAATTAAGCACAATTCCCGAAATTGGCCAAACTCGAGCCCCGGGCCCATGCCTCGAAATTTTATAAAATTTACATCACAAGAATCCTCATCCTCCCATGATTCTATACATACCAAGAACACCAAAATCGGACTAAAATTGCCCACTCAAATCATCAAAAGAAATTTCCAATTCTCATGCACCTAACCTCCCCAATTTTGGGTTTAAATCCAACTAATTTCCTATTTAATTACTTAAAAAACAACATAAAATTGAGTTATCAAGTCGAAAATATTACGTCCAAGTGATTCCCTTCGACTTTCTCTTCAAATCCTCTCAAAGAGCTCCAAACCCGCTCAACAATGGAGGAAAATAGATTAAAATTCGTAAGAAAGGGCTATTTAAAACATTCTGCCCAACACTAAATATTTATTCAGTGTGTTCGCGTTCCCAGCTACGCATTCGCAATGTGCATTCCAAACCGACTCTATGCATTCGCATAAAAACGCACGCGTTCACATAGCTCAAACATCCATCCTCTCACGCGCCTCTGAGCACCTATGCGATTGCAATGCACCTCACGCCGCCGCACTGCTCTAGCTGCCCAACCTATGCGATCGCAAACCCTATTACGCGATCGCATAGAACAAATCTTCCTGCCTCAATCTTTACTCTACGCGATCGCGTATGAACTCATGCGATCGCAATGTACAAACCACTGCTGCTAAAACACCAAAAAACCAGCAATCTCCCAAAGATCAAAAGTACTCGTTTGAGCATCCGAAATACACCCGAGGCCCACGAGAGCTCAACCAAACCTACCAAAATATCCCATAACATCATTCAAACTTAGTCGAGCCTTCGAAACACCAAAAACAACGCAAAAACACGAAAATCACATCAAATTCAAGCCTATGAACTCTATAACTTCTAAATTTTGCCAAGGATGCCGAAACCATCCAAAACACATTCGATTGACCTGAAAATTTGCACACATATACAAAATGACATTACAAACCTGCTCCAACTCCCAGAATTCCATTCCGACCCCAATAGCCTATTTTCCACTGCCGACCGAAAATTGCCGAAAAACTAATTTTCGCCAATTCAAGCCTAATTCTACTCCGGACATCAAAACTTCATTCTGAACACACTCTTAAGTCCCAAATCACCTAACGAAGCTATCTGAGCCATAAAATCCACATTCCGAGGTCGTTTATCAATAAGTCAACTCCTAATTGACTTTTTCAACTATTAAGCTAATTTAAGAGACTAAGTGTCTCTATTCTCACCACGACCACTCCAACCCCAAACCAACCAACTCAACATAACATAAATAGTCTAAGAAACATATGATAAAGCAGAAACAAGGGAATCGGGGCTAATCTCACGGAACGACCGGCCGAATTGTTACAAGCCATTGACCATTTTATTTGCTTTCTAGGTTAGTTTACATTTTCACATTTAGGTATAAATATTTTCAGAATCAAATTTTAATTGTTTTGCATTGCATAACAAGTGATAATTCTCTTACATTCCTAATCGCCTACATATTGTTCTCTGTGGGATTCGACCCCGACTCGTAGTTGGGTAATTTATATTGCATGCGACCGTGTCCATTTTCTTGTTAGCAGTGGATTTGGACGTCATCACTAAGTGTCCCAATTCGATTTGAAACAACCTCGAACCTAATCAACCACCATGACAAGTCACGTACCCACAAATACATATATGCAAGGCATCAAGTAGCGGAAACAGGGCTAATGCAAACGACCGGTTGGGTCATTACATTAGGAGTAGTAATTAACTCAAAATACTCCAAAAATATTACCTTGGTTAATGGGAGGGATGTATATGATGGATTGCCTTTGTAGATCAAGCCCTAACTCAAAGAAATAAGTTATCCACTCTCTCTCCCCGACCTTGGGGGTATTTATAGGGTTCCCATGTGCACTGTCGTGCACCTGTTCAAGTGAGCGCACAGTTGGGTGCGCATACAAGGTAGAAAACCCTTCTTCTGTGTGTTGCTATGCACCTGACAACCTCAGCACGTAGCTGAGCTTGTATATGGGACAATGTTTGGTAAAATGGCCATAACTTTCTGTAGAAATATCTAAATAATAAACAGTTTGATGCATTAGAAACTAGACTCAAAGATATTTTATTTGATATGTATATCACCACGTAAATCCTTATAGTTTTGGATTTTTACTCGTTTGAAGTCATATCTTGTGTGAATTCATTTAAAATTTTAGCCCATTGCATAGTTCCCAACTTGGCTAAGTTCTAGAGCTCTCCTTGGACTCTAAACCACTTCCAACACACCTCCCATATTTAATATCATGCACATCTATGTTGGTTCTAGTCCATAATCTCTTGTGAAATGAAGGATGGTACTTAATCGACTCATGAGTGTTCTTTAAGGGCTCACACTTATAGGAAATCTTGAGGGGACTTACACGAAAACAAGCTAAATCTTCCATGGAAGATTCAAAATATGATAAAAATACCATCTTAAATATAAATAACACTGATAATCAGAAAATATTGAATAAAAAAAGGGAAAAAAAGAAGGAAACCCTCACCTAATAATTGTAGAGGCAACACATATAAAACTGGAGAAAGTATCAAAGAAAGAACACTTTTGATGAAGGCGTTCGTGGTTTTAGCGAGTTAGAAGAAGTAGCACATGTCACAGCAAAAATTACCATCAAATTTACTAAAATACTCATGAACGATCCTCTCCTTAGTCGCTTATATATAAGTTTATATTTTCTTTCTTTCGTGTTGTTTTCTATCTGGTGTTAATCACTCTATATGGCATATTTTCTTAGACTCACTTTGACCCCATTGCATGGAGACAAACTAATAGAGCTAAGGAGTAAGATTTACTTCACATGCGGTGAAAACAGTAATTACGTCGTGATTTTAAAGGCTCGTGTTTGATTGAAAGCAGTGTAATACAAAATACAAAAAAATTTAGTAAGAAAATTAAATGAAAAAACAATATATGTTTCCGTCCCAATATGTTAAATCTTATTCGCTTTTTGCTTATTGTATACCCATAAAACGGTACAGTTGAATTTATACGTGATTTCTTAACAAGTGAACTAATTTGATCATGAAATAATAAGATAATTGAAGAATTGTATAATACTTAGCCTTAAAATGCAGATGAAATAGTAGAGATGACAGTTCCGGGAACAAGGTTTTCAGGCACATCAATGATAAGATCAAAAAGCGAGAAAGTAAAAGTGATTAAGCCTTGTATAGAATGTAGTGTAAGTTAGCCAAAAAAATCATGTCCTTTACAATGATAGCTGAGCTTACTATTTATAGCTACGCCTAGAGAAGGAGGTCCTAGGATCGTGCCCTCCTTTAATGTCAATTATGAGGGCATTGATGAAGATGTAACAGTGGACATAAATGTTAAATTCCCTGTAACGGGCTGCCATTCTTAATGCTGCAAAATATTCCCTATTAAATGCTACCGGAAGCAGAGCTTTTAATACAACCTTAAGATTATTCCCTTCCGGTGACAAGCGGAATAGATGTGTTCGATCTTTTAGCCATCCCGATCTTGGGTTCCACGTGTCCTTCCTTTAGATGACCATGTGTCATATCATATTTTAGCCTATATAGATAGTCCCCCCTGCTTTCCGGTGACATAACCCTCTGTTACCGGGAAGTTGGTAGAAATACTACGTTTGGCGGGAATTACTATAACTCCCTTTGCTTTTGGCGGTTGATTAGATGCGTGTCTCTCCGCATTAAATGCCTCGAACACGCGTCATCCCACGATTCAGTACAACTTTTGACGATTTATCGAGGTAATCATGGCCATGAATTTAGCCGCCAAAATTTTACTTATACGTACCATCCTTTTTTCCTTTGTATTCCATAATTTTCCAAGATTTTTATTTGCACCTTTGTTTTCCTTCTTCTCTCTAACTCTCTTCAAACAAAAAACATTTTCCTTCTTCCATCCAATGTCTTCTTCTTTAAAGAGATCCAGTTCTTCAACGAACAATATCAAAACTGAAGACTCTGTTCCTCCAGCGGTGGGTTCCATCATCCCTAGAAGTCTTAATACCACAAAAGACTTCGAAGAGAAATTCCCTACTGCTAACCCTCGTTCATGGGCTGCCAGTAGATATCCTTCTTCAATTCGTCCTTCCTGTATTCCTACTTGTGAAGGAAGATTTCCGCTGTCACGAGTTGGATATTATTGCTTCTGATCTATCGGAGTGAGTAGCCCTTCCCAAGGAGGGTTTTACATATTTTTATACGTACCTCTTTACTTTGGGTGCGTTTTCTTTAAGTGGAGAGATGGATTGCGTGAGTTGCGGAATTTAGCCTCCCCTACCAAGTATGTTTGGCACAATTAACTCCTTCTGTATAGAGGACGGTCACCTACCTTCGGCGTTTGTGCCAGGAGACTGGAGAAGGGATTACCTTAGCTCATATGATGAATCTCTATTCCCCCGAGATTTTCCATTGGGGAATGATAAACCTCTGCAAATATGGCCACCATGCTCTGTTGACCAGCGTGGATGATGATAACGACTGTGGATGGATAGAACAGTTTGTTGCAGTTGCCACCGATAATATCATTCCGACAATGGCTTCATCCTTTCCGGTCGTTTGGAGCCGTACTCGTAAGATCTTCAATTAATATTTCTTTTTACTAAATATTACTTTATGGTTGTATTGACTTTTCACCATTTGCATGTTCCAACAACTCGATGGATCCCATCAGTGGTGGAACGCTTGGACCGGTGGGTTCTGATGCGAGACTAGAATTCATAGTTTAACATGTTATATGCCTTACAGTTTATGCGCATTAATGATAAAAATACACTTTTTATGTGCTTAATGGAGTTTATTTCATGTGTAGGTGAATTGGAGATGGAAACCGAGCTAAATGGATGCAAATACGTCAAAAATACGCTTGAGAGGCAAAGAGGAAACACCCTGGCCTTATCCAGGAGTTTGCCTCCTAAAGCCAGGCTGGCCCTGGCGTTAGGGTGGCGTTTGCCTCCTAAAGCCAGGCTTGGCCTGGCCTTATCTAGGCCTTAGAGCCAAAACGCCTGGTCTCCTGGTTCTGGTCAATTTCGAGTTTTGACGAGTTTAAGTGTTTCCCGGTTGAAATAGAAGTCTCTTACACGTTTAGGGTTTGTCCTAAACTTATAAATAGACCCCAAAAACACAACTTAGAGGGAGGATTCGAAGAGATTAGAGGGATTCGGACGGCAAGATATCAATTTGTACAGATTTTCTTCATTACTTTATATTTTAATTATGCAAGTTATTTTAGATTT
>ML379895.1:42059-67175 GCA_005239525.1 Nicotiana knightiana | reverse complement strand
ACAACTAATCAAGCTATATGAAGTATCCGAGAAGTAAATTCACCGACGGGGGAAACCATAACCTTAGATCTTTATTACAATTGTTTACACCTTAGCGTAGTTAATCTTTAGTTTTAATCTTTAGTGTTAGTAATTTAAATAACATCAAGTGACAGTTGAGTATTCTAACAGCTTGCTTGATACGTAAATTCCCTGCGGGATCGACTCTGGGCATAATACCCCGGATTATATTACAACGCCCGCTTAGTCTTTTATTAGACATAGTTGAGCGTGATCAGGTTCAAAAGATCTTGGATGCTATGATTCCCGAAACTCGTTTGTGGAAAGAACTAGCCCTTAAATACGGGTGGAAGTAAAAAAATCATGGTAATTTAAACTTACTTTGCTTCCATTTTTATGCGAAGAACTTGGTTGAACCTTTCTGACTTGTTCCTGAAATTAGGTCTACCTGCGGGCTCTATTGCTGTCCCCGAGGAGGACGTCTTGGCTGATCCTGCTGATGCAGCGAGGCTGCTTCAGGAGGCACTTACTCTAACAGGTATCTCCAGGCCTGCTTCGAGCACAAATGTTTTATCACGGAGTAGCCGGCCAGATAACAAGCAACCAAAAAAAAGGCGTTCTTCTGTGGTCGGGGATAAGAATAAGAGGGAGGAGACTATTTCCCCTAAGTCGTCTACGGAAGTCGTGATCACTAGCCCTCCTCCCGGGACGCTCATAGACACCGTGATGAATGACGAGGAGGAGAAGTTAGTGATGATGAGGCTTCTCTAAACAGAAGGCGACATTCATCATCAACTCAACAGAATGCTCAATCTGTTGAGTTAGTTACACCAACCGAGCACGACGCCTCGGCGCTTTGGGGGGGCTTTGATTTAGTGGAAAATAACAACTCCCACTATCTCATCCCAAATGCTGTGCCCGGTACTGCAGGGCTGAGTATCGAGTCCCTATCATCTTCGGTTGGCGAGCATCCAGCTACCAACACTACATTTGATGCTATATCATTTCCATCTTCATCCACTATTCCACCAGCAATTACTACATCATCTCCACCGGTCACACCTGCCTACGAAGAAGGAGTTCCTCCTCCCTAGTCCCCAATTCATGGGAATTTGGGGCAAAATTATGCTGCCCCTTCTGAAGATCCTCAAATGAGGAGGAATGTTACCCTTTCGGTCTCTACCGTGTGCAACCTGTTTTCCCGGTCGGTGGATCTTGCCAAATATCTGAAAGCTTTGGCTTTATAGAAAGATTAGTAAAAGATTCAAGCACTCTCGGGGGAGTGTTTGTTGAACAATGCCATGCACAGTGCTGCAGCGGTGCGTTCCTTTCTACCTTTGTTATTTCTTCGACTTTTGTATGAATGTATTCTAAGTTTTACTTTTCTTGTTTTATAGGCCAACTTTCTTGCTTCCGAGGGCCTTCAGAGGTTTATTCATGAGAAGGAGGAATTTACTTCTGAGCGGGATCAACTTTTGGTGGAACGGTACCAAACCGTTCTTCGCCTCTCGAAATTGGAAACCAAAGCTACTGAGGCCATTGTTTTGGAGGCTCATTTGCAGCAAAGCGAGCAAGAGGCAGTAAGCCTTATTTAATAAATTATTCCGTTGAGGGTTAGATTTGATGAAGCCAAGGCCAAATAGGCTGAAATCTAGGATGTCATTCTTGCTGCAGTCGAGCGCGAGGCTGCTACTACCAAAAAAGTGACTGACTTAGAAGCAACCATGAACTCCAAAATCGAAGAGGTTGTTGCTGCGGGGGAAAAATATGCCCAGTTGGAAGAGAAGTATAGGAAAACTATCGAGTATAACAGGATCTTTAGTTCAATTGTCCGTGACCTCGACGTTAGCCTCAGATCTGTTATGTCCGCCTAGGAAAGCCTTTCTACCGAGGTTACCCAACTCAAAGAAGAACTTAAGCACCGAGCGACTTCCCTCATTGTTGAAAAAACTTACATCATGTAAAGCACGAGGAGAAAAACCTTGGAAGAGGCCAAAGCAGGTATCATTGGCTTTGATGCCGAAATTGCTAAGGCCCGAGAGCTTGAGTTGACTGCTAAAAATGGACTCCTGGTGCAGTATGATGCTCATGGTTCTTCTGATTCCGGTTCCGAGTTTTTGGGAACTGAAGAAGGACTAGAGGGAAACGATGCTGAAGACCAAACTGGGGAAAATGTCGAGCCATCAGCGGACCTACCAACTTCTCCCGGGTACGCGAACACTTCTCTTCCTCCTGGTTCCGGAGATACTGCAGTTTAGCTTTTCTTTTCTTTTTCCCATTCTTGTACTTTTTCCGTTTTAGCATGTTCTTGTAAATAAAGACATATTTTTTCTCAAGTATTGTTTGAGTCTTACTTTTGTTTGAATATCCACGCAAGTCTTTAACCTTTGCATTCGCTCAAGCATTCTGCGCATGTTTTTCTATTCGCGTTTTGCTATGTGTACTCTTCAGATGCATTTTCCTTGAAGCACTATGATTCCGAGCGTTATCCCTTTTACGTGAGGGTTTTCATAAGAATTTGCACAACTTTACTTTTTGCGTCCTTTCATGTACGTCTTCGGGTGCATTTTTTCCCAAAGGCATTTTGATTCTGGGCATAAATTCTTCCGAAACCAACCCTTTAACGTGACGGTTTTTATAAGAGAGGGACCTCTTATATTTACGGTGTTCTTGAAGAGGACGTCTCCTATTTATTACGGCACTAAGATTCGAAGTACTTGTTTAACTTTCAAATGACAGAGTTAATTCATCGTTCAAACAAGAAACAAGATAAAAACAAAAGAATTTCATTTCATATGATTCCTTCCATTTTCAAAAGTTCAAAAGCATTTACTATGCTAAAAAGAAATTGCCATTACTTGTGGCTATCTTGTACAACTTGTTTCTATGGGGCTGGCTGCATAGTCCCCGATCCCGATGATGCATTTTGTTTCTGGATTTTTTTCCTGCTTGACGTGGCAGCCAATGTTTCCGTATTCTTATATCATCCCCCTTCCCCAGTGTTCGAATGCGAAGAATGCGAATTTTAACGTTGGAAGTCTTGTGCCTTCAAAGATTCCACCAATGAATTGCTAGATAATCCTTAACTTGGCAACACACCTTACTTCCCCTTAGATCCGTGCTATCAAGAAAAAGACTATCTAACAATCCTCTAGTGGTTTGTGCTCGTGAGTTGTCGGGTAACCTTTGTTCGATAGCAAAATTAACATCCCAGTGGGAATTTCTATCGAGCCAAAGATTATATAACCGTCCCCGAGTGGAAGCTTGTTTGTTTCCCTTGCTATCAAAGGTCTTATTGTTGTTGTCTTTGCAGTATGCTTTCTATCGCTGCCTCATTAAAAACCTTTCCAGAAAATCCCAATTGGGATAAAAACTGAACAAAGGGAAAAAGTGTGCAGCACATACTTTCTGAGTGGATAGTGTTCATCAGCAATAATATCTTTTGAGGTGCGCAAGGTTCCAATTGAAGGGTAACTTGTCTCAATCTTCGGTAGGGACCTTCCCACGGGCTCAACTTCCCCGCATTAAGCTCCTGGGTATTTTTAGTTACTTTCCTTAGAACCAAATTTCTTACTTTGAAATAATGGAGGTTGGATCTTTGATTATAATACTGCTCCATTCTCTACTTTTGAGCTGTGATTCTTACATACGCCTAGTCCATGTGTTCCTTGAGTAGATCCAAGTTGATTAGCATTTCTTTGCTGTTCGATTCTTCATCTTTCTGGAAATACCTTGAGGTGGGTTCACCTACATTCACCGGGATTAGAGCTTCTGCACCATACACCAAGGAAAAAGGATTTTCTCTTGTGCTCGACTTGGCCGTTGTTCAGTAGGCCCATAGAACTCCAAGCAATTCTTCGGGCCATTTGCCTTTTGCCTCTTCCAACCTTTTCTTAATGTTTTGAATAATCACTTTCTTTGTTGATTCTGCTTTACTGTTTGCACTGGGATGATAGGGTGAAGATGTGATCCTATTTATCTTCAAATCTTCGAGGAACTTTGTAACTTCTGCACCAATAAATTGTGGCCCATTGTCGCATGCTATCTCTTTTGGTATTCAGAACCTGAAAATTGTACTCTCCCACAGGAAATCGACCACTTCACGTTCCCCAATCTTCTGATAAGGACATGCTTCCACCCATTTAGAAAGTCAGTAAAAACTAAAAGAAATCTTATCTTTTCGGGAGCCGTTGGAAATGGTCCGACGATGTCCATTCCCCATTTCATGAATGGCCACGGGGACAGAACTGAATGTAAGGGTTCTGCCGGTTGATGTACTAGTGGTGCGTAGCATTGGCATTTATCACATTTTCGTATGAAATCTTTAGCGTCATGTTCCATGCGGGGCTAGTAGTATCCTGCTCGCACCAACTTCAGCACCAAGGAATCTGTGCCCAAATGGTTGCTGCATATCCCTTCATGGACCTCTCTCATGACATAGTTAGCTTCGGATGCCCCCAAGTATCAGGTCACGGGCCTTGGAAATATTTTCTATACAATTGTCCTCTTTTGAATTTGTATCGCTCTGCTTTGGTGCGCAACTCCGTGGACGCTTTGGGATCTTCGGGCAACTTTCCGTGTTCGAGATAGTCAATGATTTCATTCCTCCAGTTCTATACCAAATTATTCGAATTTACCTCATAGTACCTATCCTTATCCAGGACTGAAATCATCAGTTGCACTACCTTCTCGAACTCCGATCCCTTTTTTTCGTCTATCATCCTAAATTTGCCAACGCATCTGCTTCTGCATTATCCTCCCTCAGGATATGAGTAATCGACCACTCCCGGAAATGCGCCAACATGCCTAGACCTTTATCATGTACTCTTGCATGCGTTCTTCTTTGGTGTCAAAGATCCTGTAGACCTGATTTACCACTAGCTGTGAGTCACATTTGATTTCGATGACTTCGAAGTCAAGTCCCCGGTCCAATTCGAGCCCTACAATCAAAGCTTCATACTCTGCTTCATTTTCAGTTAAAGGGACCGTTCTGATGGCTTGCCTTAGGGTTTTCCCCGAAGGCGTGATTAAGACTATTCCAAGCCTGAACCTTTTCACGTTGGAAGCTACGTCCCTGTATAAGGTCCATACCTGCGATGTCAACTCCGACACCATTGCTGCCTCTTTGGTTGCTAAAGGCAATAATCCCGGACTGAAATCGGCCACAAAGTCGGCCAAGACTTGTGACTTAATTGCAGTCCTTGGTTTATATTCTATGTCGAACTCACTCATTTTGACAACCAATTCGGCCAATCTACCAGAGATCTCAGGCTTATGGAGGATGTTCCGCAAAGGGAAAGTAGTCACCACGACTATCGGGTGGCATTGAAAGTAGTGCCTCAACTATCGAGCGACAACTATGAGAGCTAAGGCTAGTATTTCCAAATGTGGGTATTGAGTTTCTGTTCCCGTCAAAATTTTGCTAACATAATAAGTGGGAGATTGCGTACCTTTGTCCTCATGGACTAAATTCGCACTTACCGCAACCTCTGAGACTGCGGAGGTAGACTAGCAATGTTTCACCTTATTTTGATTTTGAGAGCAATAGAGGGCTTGACAAGTATCTCTTTAAATCCCTCAAGGCTTGCTGGCACTCTGGGGTCCATTTGAAATTCTTTTTCTTTTTGAGCAGTGCGAAGAAGCGATGCCATTTTTCTGACGATCGGGAAATGAACCTGCTCAAAGCTTCCAATCTTCCTGTGAGCCTTTGGACTTCCTTTACGTTCGAAAATTGATCCAAGATATCTTGTATGGCCTTGATTTTGCTTGGGTTTACCTCAATTCCCCTTTGTAAGACCAGAAATCCCAGAAACTTACTAGAGCTAACCCCGAACGTGCATTTCTCGGGATTAGGATTCATGCTATACTTCCTTAGGATGTCGAAAGTTTCTTGCAGATGTTTAAGGTGGTCACCTGCATTCAAAGACTTAACGAGCATATTGTATATATAAACTTCCATGGTCTTTCCTATTTGATTTTCAAACATTTTGTTCACGAGCCGTTGATAAGTGGCTCCGGCGTTCTTCAACCCAAAAGGCATCACATTGTAACAATAAGTACCGAAATTCGTTATAAACAAAAAAAATTCCTGATCTTCCGGGTTCATCTTAATTTTATTGTACCTGGAATAAGCATAAAGGAAACTCATTAACTCGTTCTCGGTCGTGGAATCAATCATTTGATCGATATTTGGCAGTGGGATTGAGTCTTTCGGGCATGTCTTATTAAGATATTTATAGTCTACACACATGCAAAATTTATTGTTCCTCTTAGGAACTACTAGTACATTAGCCAGCCAGTTGGGATATCTTACCTCTCGGATTAAACCGATGCTAAGCAAATGGGTTACCTTTTCTTTGATGATTCTGTTCCTGGCTTCAGCAATAGGCCACTTCTTTTGTCTTACCGGAGGTATGCTGGGATCCAAGCTTAACTTGTGCATGGCTACCTCCGTCAGGGTACCTGTCATATCCTCGTGCGACCAAGCAAATCAATCAGCATTAATTTTAAGAAATTTAATAAAATCAGACCGAGTTTCAGGTGCAACCCGATCCCCAAGTGAAATTTCCTTTCTAGGAATTCCGCGAATAATGCAACTTGCTCCAGTTCTGCCGTCGTGGACTTCGTTGCATCCGTCTCTTTTGGAATTTGGAAATATCTCATCACCTGATATTGTTCCGACTCTTCTGCCCCCAGACTAACTTCCCTTGGTTCGGGGATTGGTGTCGGTTCCTGTAGTTGCTAAGCCGGGTGTTCCTTTCCTTTGCTACTAGAGACCGAAATTGCGTTCATCTCTCTTGCTTCCAGTTGATCACCCCTTATCTGCTTGATTCATTTGGGTGTTGGAAACTTCAACAACTGGTGATATGTTGAGGGCACAACTTTCATCTCGTATAACCATAGCTTCCCCAAGATGATATTGTATCCCATATCACCTATCTACAACTTCGAAGAGAGTTTTTTTCATTACTCATTTAGTGTTTGTGAGCAGCAAAATCTCTCCCCGAGTCGTCACGCTCGCGAGGTTAAATCCAACGAGGAGCTTTGTGGCCGGAATAATGCTTCCGGGGAGTTTGGCTTGCTCCAATATTCTCTATCATATGATATTAGCCGAACTTCCTGGATCCACTAGAACACGTTTAATCTTAAAATCTAACACATTTAAAGAAATTACCAGTGCATCGTTATGTGGTAGCAGCAATCCATCTGCGTCTTCCTCCGTGAAAGTAATACAGTTTTCCCTGAATCTTTTACTATGAGTTATTGATACTTTCGTCTTCTTTTCTGTCGAAAAGGAGACCCTGTTAATCTCATTCCCTCCGAAGATCATATTGATCGTTTGGCGTGGGGGTTCTTCTCCTTCTTTCGAGGGTTCCGCGTTGTCTTTTTTACGACCATAATTGTTCTTAGCTCGATCACTCAAGAATTCTCTTAGGTGAGCATTCTTCAATAGTGTTGCCATTTCTTCCTGGAAGTGTCGGCAGTCCCCTGTTCGGTGGCCGTTCATCCCATGGTATTCACAACATAAGATCCCTCTAGCTGGAATCGGATCTCATATGCCTCAATAATCGTACCTCTTTGATGTTTCTGATGGCTGAAACCAACTCCACAATACTGACATTGAAGTTGTATTTCGATAACTTAGGGTAAGAAGAATCTGTGACCCCGAAGTTTCTTTATCCGGAACTGATCTATTATTGTGACCACGATTGGTGCCTCTGTCAACGCTAAACTTGTTTGCTATCCGAAAGCTTCTGTCGCGGCCTTCGGTACGTTCGTAGGGAAAAACTCGACCCCACGATGTCCATCTATCCGTGTCGTAAACATTTTTTGATTTTTCTTTGTTCTTCTCCCGTCCTTTGGTCGATGAAAAGCCAACCTGATCATCTTTGTTCCTTATTTTTGACTCGTGCCGGTTGTGGACGTCCTCCCAAGTCATTGCTTGAAACTCAAGTAGGATTTCTTTCAGCTTCGGGAAGCGTCTGAACTTTCCTGGTTCAATCCCTTGGTGAAAGCTTCAGTTGCCCATTCATCCAGGATAACCGGGAGCAACATCCTTTCCTTTTAGAATCGGGTAACGAATTCTCGCAGTAACTCGGACTCTCCCTGCACAATCCTGAATATATCGGCCTTCCGAGCTTGCTTTTTTGCCCCGACATGAGCCTTGATGAAGGAATTCGCGAGCATTTCAAAGAAATGTATTGACTGCTCGGGTAATAGTGAATACCACGTCAAGGCTCCCATCGTAAGATTCTCTCCAAATTTCTTTAACAACATAGATTCAATTTCGTGAGGAACTAAATCATTTCCTTTTGCCGTTGTTGTTAAGGTGGTAATATGCTCTTGAGGATCTGAAGTTTCGTCATATTTAGGCATTTCAGGCATCTTGAACCGCTTCGGGATTAATTCTGGCGCTGCACTCGGCTTATATGGCAATTGAGTATACTTCTTTGAATCCGGGCCCTTCATTACTAGCAGCGTGCCCGAGATTTAGTCCATACGGACGTTTACTTCCCTCATGAACCGTGGAAGTTCATTCTTGAAAGGATCGTTCTCGTTATTGAGACTGGATATGCTCCCCTAGCCCCGTCAGAGCCAACTTCACCTCTAGGAGTGTTGTTGTCGACTCTTTGTGTTGTTTGTTTGGCGGGAACACCGGGAGGAATTGGATCTCGTCTGTTTGCATTATTTGAAGCCCCCCAACAGCGCCTGCTTCAACTCCATCATAACCTTATCCTGCCACGTGAGATGGCCTAGAATGATCGCATGTTGCTCTTGCAAGACCCTTACCGCATCAACGACGTGCTCTTCATCAGCATCATCAGGAGTTGTCTCCCGAACCTGTCGAGGATACTGCATGTCATGTACCGGTGTGGCGTCATTCCCCTTATTGTGGATGTCACTGATTGAGTCCTCGAAATGAGGCTGATCCCCTCGAATCTCAGAGTTGTGCGTGTTGTTAACAGTGTTATCTGCCAATTTTTTGTGATTTTTCTTAAGACAAAATAATAAAAAAGCGTTAGTAAAAAAGGCAAGGATAAATTTAATTGTACGGCTGTCTAGGCCCCACGGTGGGCGCCAAATTATTTACCCGTAAAATGGTACAATTCAATTTATATGTGGCTTCTAGACAAGTGAACTAATTTGATCCTGAAATAATAAGATAATTGAAGAATTGTATAATACTTTGCATTAAAATGTGGACGAATCAGTAGCAAGGTTTTCGGGCACATCAATGACGAGATAAAAAAATGAGAAAATAAAATTGTATTAAGCTTTGTATAGAATATAATGTAAGTTAGCCAGAAAATCATCTCCTTTACAATGATAATTGAATTCACTATTTATAGCTACGTCTAGGGAAGGATGTCCTCGGATCGTGCCCTCCTTTAATGTTAATTATGAGAGCATGGATGAAGATGTAATGGTGGATATAAATGCCAAATTCTTTATAATGGGCTGCCGTTCTTAATGCTGCATAATATTTCCTATTTAATACTACCGTGTGCAGAGCATTTAATACACCTTTATGAATATTTCCTTCCGACGACAAGTAGAATAGGTGCATTCGATTTGTTAGCCATCCCTATCTTAAGTTTCACGTGTCCTTACTTTAGATAACTCCGTGTCCTATCATATTTTACCTTATACACTTATCTGGATAACTTCCCGAAGATAAAATCATTCTTTGATTTTACTAAGCAAAGTAACAAATGATAGCATAGACGTAACCAAAGTCCCCATTCGGCAATAACAAGTCCAATCACCAGCTTTTAGGCAGGCTGGGAATCAACACTAAAAACAGCTCTCCCATATTTTCCTCGCTCCTTGTCCATATTTATCTCAACCCCTTCCCAACATATCATGTAATTTTCTTATCCTACAAGGGCATTTGCTTATGATCCTCCAACTCCAATTCCACCACCTTTCTTTCCACCATTTATCTCTCTCTTTCTCACACGCACACACTAGAAAGCACGTATATATAACGTACATGTATACGTAGAAATACAGATACTTCACGATGCCGGAAGGTCATAGAGGACACAGAGCGCTACATAACCGCGGGCCGAGCCGAGAACCGGGCCGGGCCAGAGTGCCGTTGAGGCTACTCCTCCGAGTGGCATCAGTAGCCGGCGGGATACAATTCGGGTGGGCTTTACAGCTGTCACTACTCACACCATACGTGCAAGAGCTCGGAATTCCTCACGCATGGGCTAGCATAATATGGCTGTGCGGACCGCTTTCGGGCTTGCTGGTTCAGCCTTTGGTTGGACACATGAGTGACCGGTGTACCAGTCGGTTCGGTCGCCGGCGGCCGTTTATTGTTGCCGGAGCTGTGTCGATCATGATTGCTGTATTGATCATCGGTTTCTCAGCTGATATTGGTTGGTTGTTCGGCGATAGGGGTGAGAAAAAAGTGCGGGCTATAGCAGCTTTCATAGTAGGCTTTTGGCTGCTTGATGTTGCGAATAATTTGACTCAAGGACCTTGCCGTGCTCTTCTTGCTGATCTTACTAGTAAGCCCTCCTTTCAGTTTTAACTATTACTAGTATCTTTTTTTAAGCACGTGCTTGGGGATCTTTCTGCTATTGCATTTTTACTATGCTTCTTTATCTGCATTTGAGCTTTGAATTTATAATTTTGTCATTTTGATTTATATATTTGGCAGTCTTCCTTTTTTTTCTTTTTCCTTTTATTGTGGGTAAATTCTCTGTTTCTTTCAATGGAATAATCTTTTCTTCTAGGAGAAATCGACAATCATTCGTGTTAACGTGCTGGACATTTTTCCGACTTGTGCTTGTAAAGTTATAGTGCTAGAACTCGTATTTAGTGCAATGGACAATGCTGCTCCTTCCCCCTATGTCGCGGGGCAGACCCACAATATACTACCTATACTTAATTTCTTTCTTTCAGATGAGCAAATTATTCATCCATAAGATGTATAGTTTTTTTATTTTTTATTTTTTAATGACAGTGGTGTCCATTGAGCACCTCTACTATTCGGGGTACCTGCTACTTCCCACGATCCGCCAGCACAAGTACCGTGTAACTCTGTCCACTAAAGCTTAGGCAAATAGGAAAAGTCGCCTGGTAATTTTATCTCCTTGGGAGTATAGTTTGCATTATTTTTATTTTTAATACTCCATCCGTTCCAGTTTAAGTGAACCTTTTCACTTTTCGAGATTCAACTATGTAAACTTTGACCAACATTTTGAAATTTTATTTTTCACCATATTAACATGAGAAAAATTGTAACTTATATTCCCTCCGTTCCAGTTTATGTGAACCTATTTCCTTTTTGGTCCGTTCAAAAAAGAATGACCCCCTTTCTAAATTTGGAAATAATTTAGCTTAACTTCCAATTCTAACCTTAATGAAAAACTTTTATAACCACACAAATACTTTGACCCCTTTTTGACTTGTTTACAACCACAAATTCCAAAAGTCTTCATTTTTTTCTTAAATTCGTGCCCAATCAAACATGTTCACATAAATTGGAACAGAGGGAGTAATATTTTTCGCATAGTTTTTGAATATCTAAATTTTAATATTTAAATATTGAGTTAATCTAATATAATTTAGCTTCAAATATTAGTTAAATCGACTCTGCAAAAGCGAAAGGGTTCATACAAACTAAATCGGAGAAAGTATTACTGTTGTCACAACTGTCTTGAAATTTATTCCCTTTACTTTTTAGTATATTTTCCTTTTTAGTAGACATTATACTTATGTTTCTGTCTTTTAATTAAAAATGAGACGACTATTATAAGATCCATATTTAATCTGTTATCTACCTTATAATAAAAAGCAAAAATCCAAATTAAATCTCTTATATAGGAAATATATATCATAGCCTACAAGCTTTGGCTTTTCAGAATCCTACTTCAGTTTTCTAATTTCTTTAAGAATAAACATTTGCTTATTTAGTTCATTAATTATGCTTTCATGGTAGATGAGCTTAAATGGAGCGCCATGTTCAGATTCATATTGCCTAGCCAACTTGTTTGGGCTTGCGGCGTACTTTGTTGTTTGTACAATTTCTTGGTCCACTTAAGGAGCTAGTAATATGTCCTTTCTATATGGTCATTTCATTTTTTGGCCGCACTTCCCATTTGGGGGAGAGCAATATATGCATAAAAAATAGAGAAATTGATGAAAAAGGTGGCATTGGTTCAATTATAGTTATCAGATTTGAGGCAGAGCGCTTCGTCGATTAAGTAGAAATATATAGAGTTAGAGCATCATTAATACGACAAAGAATATAAAATGCGTGGTAGAATCTTTTGTGAGACACCAACTTAATTTTTGATAAGAAACCAACATGTGTTGTCTCTTACCAAAAAAAGACACCAACTTACATTAACGACAGGGTATTCTCATCTTCAATCTGTAACTATTTATTACTTCGGGAAGTTGCCTAAAAGTTGTGACGTCTTTGTTGTTATCTCTATGCATGGTAGGAAAGGATCACAGAAGAACTCGAGTAGCAAATGCGTACTTCTCCTTGTTTATGGCTATTGGTAACATCCTTGGATATGCCACTGGATCTTACAGTGGCTGGTTCAAGATCTTTCCTTTCACCCTCAGTTCTGCATGCACCGTCAACTGTGCCAATCTCAAGGCTGCTTTTGTTATTGACATTATTTTTATTGCAAGCACTACATATATCAGCATATCTGCGGGCAATGAGCAGCCTCTATGTCCCAGTCAAGTTACCCCTCATACTACAGAAGAGATTGGAGAATCAAGCCATAGTCAAGAAGAAGCTTTTCTCTGGGAATTATTTGGGACTTTCAAGTTCTTCCCAGTTTCAGTTTGGGTGATCCTGCTTGTCACTGCTCTGACTTGGATAGGATGGTTTCCATTTCTGTTGTTCGATACTGACTGGTTTGGTAGAGAGATTTATGGTGGTGAGCCAAATGATGGAAAGAACTATAGTACTGGAGTTAGAATGGGTGCATTGGGTCTAATGTTGAACTCAGTGCTCCTTGGAATAACATCAGTTTTCATGGAGAAGCTCTGTCGGAAATGGGGGGCTGGTTTCACATGGGGAGTTTCAAACATAGTCATGTGTCTCTGCTTTATAGCAATGCTTATAATTAGTGTTGTTCGGAATAACATGGACATTGGTCTGGATCTTCCCCCAGATGGCATTGTTATCGCTGCACTAGTAGTATTTGCTATTCTTGGGATCCCACTGGCAGTAAGTTACTTCAAGTTGTACCCTTAAAATTCTTATGCACTAACACATGTATATGTTGGAGAATGGAAAGATTGGACACCTCTAAACTGCAAGTTATCTCCTTTCTCCTGATTATTTATGGACAACCAATTGCTATGTGTCTTTTCTTTTCTACTCTATGCCTTTGTTTGAAACTAGGAAAGGAAAGAAAATAAGATGGAAAATGATAGAGAACTGAAAGGAAATTTAAAACTTATACATTGTTTTAATTATAAGAGTTAAAGGCCAGGGAAATAAGTAAGTCGCTTAGTAAGCAGTTTATAGGTTCAAGAGAAGATAATTTATTTCTTCTGAAAACTTGGAAACTATCTCTTCCTTTCCCTTTTGTCTTCTGAAACAACATCAGATTTTGTCAGTCAGTTGACAGCTCGCTCACTTTCTCTCTTTCTTTTCTTTCGAGTAGACTATACTGCAAGCTGATGACAGTTGAAATCTGTTGCTTTTCGAACTTCTATAAGCTGAAACGATATTATTTTGTAATTGACTGAACATTGAAGCCTATCAACTGTAACATGATATGGAAGGGTATTAGAGGGAGGTAACTACTACAAAAGGCTTTAGCATAAGCACTGTATTTATGTTGGCTTGGAGAGAACTTCGTCCAGGCTCTGATTGTTTTTTGTCCAAAACTAATTCTTTGCAGATAACATACAGTGTTCCGTATGCTTTGGTATCCTCTAGGATTGAAGCTCTAGGGCTAGGACAAGGTAGATCGAATTATGTCTCTTTAGCTTATCCATGGATCAAATAGAAAGTAATGGTTCAATTACGGTTTTCAACCTTGCAGGACTGTCAATGGGTGTTCTGAATCTAGCAATTGTGATTCCACAGGTATCGTTTTGCTCATCTATTCTTTTGTTTCTTTTTATTACATGTTGCTTCCAAGCCACTAATTCTATGGACCCAAAAAGGGCTTGTCACAAAATTTCAGCCCTTCCAGATGTTTTGAGTGACAGCACTGGAGAGAACAGAGGCATAGGATAAATGAATTTTTTTGGGTATCTTAGAGGAAGAAAAGAAAAGAGAAGGAGAGGAGAGAAGGGGAGGAGAATAAAGTTAATGATGTTTCTAGCCAAAAGTAGGTGGAAATACCAAAAGTAGGTGGAAATGGTGGAAAGGGATATCTCTTTTGTGAATTTTTTTTTGTAATGTATTTAGTGTTAGAATATAGAGGAAATGTGTGTAGAATCTTTATATTTGAATTAAAAATATCTTATGAAATACTCTATAAGACACCTTAGACTACTCTGTATTTAGTACTCCATAGAACATTTATTTTAACCTTACTAACATTGAAAATGAATACCTACCATATTGTTCATAGCCTATGCTCCTATACAAGAGCATCTCTTGGACATTGTTACTTAATCAAGTCAATGAGAAGTTTCTTCTTAAATCACATGGTGTCACAGCTTCTAGTGGTCTTGGTAAAGACTCAAACAGCTTCCGCTACCTGCGGGTACACTTGTGCTGCTCGTCTAGCCAAATTTTTTTATTTTTTTTTCATTTCTTCCTTTTGGTTTCTGGCGCTTCTCCTCTCTCCAGCAATGGGTGCCACTACTCATCTCTCCGGCAACCATTTATGCACCTCTCCTCTCTGGCAATCGTTCAGACACCGCTTTGCTCTCTAAGATCTTTCAAGAAATGTTCATCTCTACCAAGATAGCCATTACGACTTTCTACATGACGATCGCCTTCCTCTAAACCTTGAATTTCTTGTCGCTATTTTGCCAGTACAAATTATGCTATGTTCTGTCAGAACAGATCTCTCTCAATGAGTAGTGCAAGTAGCACTTTTTTTCGCTGTACAGTTAACAACAACTTTCTAGCGCAAAGAATTCCAACACCGTTTTTCTTTTTGGTGATTGCGTACTATTCTAGCGAAGTTTCAGCATTGAATTTCCATGTTTTCAAAATAAGCAAACTCAGGTTTGTTTTCCCACTTTAAGTTTGAGGGGACTTGTCAGAATAAGAGAGTCTCTATTTAGATTCAAAAGAAGTCACTTGGTCTGTTGAAAGTCAACAGAAATCAGCTGGATTTTTTCTACAGAGCAAACCTCTTAAGGTCTTCCTTTTTGCAGTAGTCAAAGTCAGCATTTCTTTCTTTTGCTTTTGATTCTTTGATTTAGCAATTTAAGATTAAATTTGTTAGATGGCCCTAGGACTTTGGTTTAAAGATTGTGTGGTAGACACACATCACGAGTTTGGTATTTAAGTGGTAGGAGGGTTATGGTGTGGGTCCATACTCCCTTGAGTGTCGACTTTATGCGCCTATTTTGGGATTGGCCAGTACCCCATAGGGGATTTCTCAGTTACTATTGCAACAATAACAACTATGCCTCCGTCCCAAGCTAGTGGGGGAAGAAATTTCCCGGTTGGAAAAATTTTATATTTCTTAAATGAACAAAATGCATATTTTGTGTGTATTTGTTCAGCAGCATTATAAACTTCCCTGTTATAAAGCTACACCAGTAAATGAACCTTTCTTGACATTTAAACGTGGAACCTAACACTGTTCGCCTCATTCAAAGGGGGCAGTGATTTGCGGGTTTCCCAAAGTAGGAGGTTAGTAGTGTATATGCTTTGTGGGAGAAATAGTAAGGTCTGGAAAATTATGAAGTGCTTTAGGCTTTTCATGGATGTGTTATTTAATATAAAAGTTAGAAGGTGGCAGAGGAAATGAAATTATGAGTCTTCTTGAAATGTTCACTTCTTTTATCCCACTAGCTCAAATTTTGCTCTTTGCATTTATATAATTCTGGTATGTTCTCTGCACAATTGAGAGGGGAAAAAAACAGCAGTTATGATGACAAGTTAGTACTGTCAGTGTCAATCGCTGGCAAATAAATATTTTTATAATATGGAGGCCTTTCCACGATGTAACTCGCCATTTTGATCTATTTAGCTGTTTTTTCCCCTCCCCTTCTTTTCAGTGAAAAATTTACTAGTCTTAGCAAAGACTTGCAATAATATTGTAATTCTCAGTGTGTTTCTGGGAGGAAAATTTTACTGCACTTTAATTAGCATGCATCTTCTCACTTTCCAGAAGACGTCTAAGCTAGTAAATGAGATTCATTTTGTTATTGTTTATAGATGTTGGTTTCACTTGGAAGCGGACCATGGGATGAGCTCTTTGGTGGAGGCAACTCACCAGCCTTGGTTGTGGCAGCAGTTTCAGCATTTGCAGGTGGACTTATAGCAATCCTGGCAATTCCTCGAACACGAGTTGAGAAGTCCAAGATCCATGCTTGAGGTATCTACTATCCAAGTATAACTATCAATCTTTGGTCTATGGAGTAGCATTGCAATTATCCTGAGTTAAAGGCCTTTTCTTAGGCCTGTAACTGAAAATCTCTTCACCCAATTCCTATTAGGACAACTTGGTGACGGGGGTAAATGGATTTTTATGGTTGGGCTGCCAGTGAGCCCCTACCACTTTTTGTGTTGGTTTCTTTACCTGGTTAATTCAATTTTCAATAGTAACCAAGCTGCATTCATATCAAAAGCGACACTCTCATTATTGTGGATAGAAAAAAGAAGACAGAAATTCAATTTACTTATTTTTTTAATTGGTGCGAACTGTCCCAATTAACCAACACAAACTGCAGCAAGTCAGTGAGCATATTTCAAGTATAAGAATTCGGCACAAACATCATCATCACTGCAGTTGATACTGTGCAGAGTAGATTCAGATATATACTCTATTCCCAAGTCCTATTTATTTAAATAAGAAAAACGGATACTATGCCCAAGTCCCAACTGCTTATGAAGTATTGCTGGCTATAGTTGCTTCTAAACAATCCAGTGCACGATGCTCTGCCACTTTGATGCACATTCTTTGAAGTGTTTGAACTTGTATATTGGAAATTCAACAACATACCCAGTAAAATCCCACAAATTCATGCTCACTAATTGCGATGTAATTTAAACTTATTTTTATCCTTCCTTTTAATACTGTTGTATGTTCATTTATTTTTCGGAAAAAGGTTTGTTTATAGTAGTTTCATGATTGTAGAACAAAAGCCTATCATTTGCTTATTAACACTTTTTAATCAGTTTAATGGGGAGTCCTGATTCTAGGTTTATCTGCTCCACCATCCTTTACCTTTTTGTAAACTATCAGCTGACTATATTTTATTTCTGTGGTAGGTTTATTTGCCCTGTCGAAAGTCAAGTACGATGGTGCCGATTATTCTCCAGCACTGGGTTTGGCAGGTATTTAATCTTTGCCAGTATCCTGTTGCCTTTTTGACAATTCCTCGATATAAAGGTTGAAATATTGTTTTTTTTTTTTTTGGAGGCAATTGTTGTATATAGATCTTTTTTTTTTTTCATTTAATCAGTCGATGCAAAACAGTTTTGCATGAGTGTTTTGTAACCTACCTCATTCCGTTCGTAGGTTATGATTTCTTTCACATGGCTATTCTTTTCCCATCATGTTAGTAAAAGTGTCCTGAACAAATTTCTGTGTGCTGATTCTCCACTTTCTATGATAGAGCAAACTTCAGGTATCAGTAAATAGAGTATGTTCCTTTGTACACTTCATTTCTCTCTGAGTATAAATGTAACCCGTAAATGAGTTTTCTCTTCCTACCGCAAATACCTTGAAGGCTTAAGCCAAATAAGTCTAATCCATGCCAACCATAAGAGTATCCTAGCAGTCAATGAGGTGGGTGGGTGGAAACCTCCGAGACTAGGGTTTAAATCACGTCAAAGACCAAAAACGCTAGATAATTTCTTCCCATCTGCCTAAGCCTTGTTTGGCAGAGTTACCCGATACTTGTGCTGCTGGAAGGTAGCACATTGTATACGGTCAAAACCGGTCGACGTCAGCTCACATGTAGCCATCAACGCAAATTTGGCCATCGAGAGGGCAGCGTCCGTAAGGATGTTCGATCAGCCGCTCAAAGCACACATGGCGGCGAAGAGGGCAGGATCAACATGCGAGTAATCTTCAAAATACAGGCACAACAGGCAGCGATAGCCCCGCTCCAAAACCAGAATCGCCCACCGGGCAGGATCGAGCCCGAGCCTTCCCAAGAAGTTGTCCACAGGGTCGAATCAGCTTCAAGGAAATCGAACGAGAAAGAATCGGGGACCGACCCTGCAATCATAAAGATGCTCGAAGAGTTGACAAAACGAATCGAGTTGGGGGGAAAGAAGAAAGGCAAACGATAAGAAGGTGGAAACTTACAACTTCAGGGTTGATCAAATCCCGGGGGCACCACCGATACTGAAGGCTCTGGACTCCAAAAAGTTCGTGCAAAAGCCTTTCTCCCCGAGCGCGGCTCCCAAGTAGATCCCTAAGAAGTTTCGAATGCCCGAGATTCCTAAATACAACGGAACACACGATCTGAACGAGCATGTCACCTCTTACACATGTGCTATAAAGGGAATGATCTAGAGGATGATGAGATCAAATAAGTCTTGCTAAAGAACTTCGGAGAGACCCTGTCAACAGGGGCTATGATATGGTACCACCGCAATTTACCACCTAATTTTATTGACTCATTTGCTATGCTTGCAGATTCATTCGTAAATGCACACGCCGGAGCCATCAAGGTTGAAACTAGGAAATCAGACCTTTTCAAGGTAAGGCAGAAGGACAACGAAATGCTCCGAGAATTTGTGTCTCGATTCCAAATGGAACGGATGGACCTGTCACCGGTCACTGACGATTGGGCTGTTCAAGTTTTCACACATGGACTCAATCTTCGAAGCTCGGTGGCCTCGCAGCAGTTGAAGAAAAATTTGATAGAGTATCCGGCTGTTACTTGGGCCAATGTGCATAATTCGTATCAATCGAAGATCAGGGTCGAAGACGATCAACTTGGGGCTCCTTCAGGGTCCGTTTATCCTATCAGGCCGGTCAATAAGATCAAGAGGGATATTGACCGAGAACCCAGGTCAAACTGAGGTCGATATCAGCCATATAGTGGAGATTGTAAAAGCATCAGATCCGGGCGGAATCCAGTACGAAATGAAAGGAGAAGTGATCGAGGTCAGAGCCCTCGAGGGCTCATGAGCAAAAACGGCTTCGACAAACCTATCGGACCCAAAGAAGCACCTTGATTATCAGAATACAACTTTAATGTCGATGCAGTCGCCATCGTGTCAGCAATGGGACACATCAATACCAGATGGCCTTGACCTCTACAGACCGATCCAGCCCGAAGAGATCCCAACCAATTGTGCGAATATCATGGCACCCATGGCCACAAAATGGAAGACTGTCGACAATTGAGAGAAAAAGTATCTCAGTTATTCAACAATGGACACTTCGGGAGTTCTGAGCGACCGAGCCAAGAATCATTTTAGAAACAGTGATTCCAGTAAACAAAATGATCAAGAAGAACCTCAGCACGTCATTCATATGATCATGGGAGGGGTCGATGTTCCCCAAGGTCCGATGTTAAAGCGCACCAAAGTATCAATTACGAAGGAGAAACGGACTCGAGATTACATAATAGAAGGAACTTTATCTTTCAACGACGAGGATGCAGAAGGAATCATACAACCTCGTAATGATGCACTGATAATTTCTGTACTTATGAATAAAACTCGAGTTAAACGTGTGTTAATTGATCCAGGTACCTCGGGCAATATCATTCGATCGAGGGTCGTAGAACAACTCGGCCTACAAGACCAGATCGTACCTGCAGCCCGAGTGCTAAACAGATTTAACATGGCTTGTGAAACTACTAAGGGAGAAATAATGTTACCGGTAAATGCAGCCGGAACCATCCAGGAGACCAAGTTTTATGTCATCGAAGCTGACATGAGATATAACGCGGGAGACCTTGGATCCACAACATGAGGGTCGTGCCCTCAACCCTTCACCATGTATTAAAATTCCAAATGCCAGAGGGGATTGGAACAATCTATGGGGAGCAACTTGCTGCGAAGAAATGTTTGCCACCGATGAAGTGATTCCTGTATCGACACTCTCATCGACAAAGGAGTCAGATTTGAAAGGAAAACAGGAGGCCAAATAGCAATCACCGATCTCAGCCTTGACCCAACTGGATAAACAGGTGACTGACGAAGACAATGATTATGGGGTTCCCCGATCCTTCATAGTCCCCGATGATTCCGACGCTACCAAATTAACAGTCAGAGAGCTAGAGAAGGTCACACTGATCGAGCATCAGCCCAATGAAAAGGTATACCTGCGCACAAGGTTAACCCCCGAGCTCAGGAAAAAACTTATTCGATTTCTTATAACTAACATAGATTGTTTTGCTTGGTCCCACCTCGACATGACAGAGATTCCGCCGGAGATCACTAATCACACAATGCGTCTGGATCCGAAATTCCATCCGGTCAAGCAGAAAAGGAGACCACAGACCGAGATCAAGCATGCTTTCATCAAGGACGAGGTAGCTAAACTCCTTAAAATAGGATCCATCCGGGAAGTCAAATACCCAGAATGGCTAGCAAACATAGTAGTAGTCCCTAAAAAAGGGAACAAACTGAGAATGTGTGTGGATTACAATGATTTAAATAAGGCATGCCCCAAAGACTTTCCGTTTGCCTAACATCGATCGCATAATCGATGCCACGGCCGGCCACGAGATCCTCAGTTTTCTCGATGCCTATTTTGGGTACACCCAAATACGAATAAACTCGGATGATCAAGAAAAGGCCTCTTTCATCACTAAGTACGGCACATACTGTTATAACGTAATGCTATTTGGGTTAAAAAATGCCGGTGCCACTTACCAACGCCTAGTAAACCGAATGTTCGAAGAACAAATAGGGAAATCTATGGAAGCTTACATTGATGATATTGTAGTTAAGTCCCTGCGAGCAGAGGATCATTAAAGCATTCACAGGAAACTTTCAGTATACTGAAGAAGTACAACATGAAGCTGAATCCGGAAAAATGCTTGTTCGGAGTCGGATCGGGTAAATTTCTCGGGTTCATGATATCCAACCGAGGAATCGAGATCAATCTCGACAAGATCAAAGCCATCGAGGATATCACGGTAGTGGACAACGTGAAAGTCGTACAAAGGGGCGCATAGCCGGGCGGGGGAGATTCATCTCGTGGTCCTCCGACAAGAGTCATCAATTTTTTTTCATTTCTGAAGAAGAAAAACAACTTCACATGGACCCCGGAATGCCAACAGGCCTTGGAAGAACTCAAGCGATACCTATCGAGCCCACCTCTGATTCACACACCAAAGGCGGACGAACAACTATACTTGTATTTGGTAGTATCGGAGATAGCGGTGAGTGGAGTCCTAGTTCGGGAAGAGCAAGGTATGTAATTTCCAATTTATTATGTTAGTCGGACCTTATGGGAGGCCGAAACTAGATATCCCCACTTAGAAAAATTGGCGCTCGCTTTGCTAAGCGCCTCTTGGAAATTAAGATTGTACTTTCAGTGCCACCCTATATGTGTTGTGATAACTTACCCATTGCGAAATATAATGCATAAGACCGAACTCTCGGGGCGATAGGCTCCCCACTTAGAAAAATTGGCGCTCGCTTTGCTAAGCGCCTCTAGGAAAGTAAAACCGTACTTTCAGTGCCACCTTATATGTGTTGTGATAACTTACCCATTGCGAAATATAATGTTTAAGACCGCACTCTCATGGCGATAGACCAAATGGGCCGTAGAAATCAGCGGGTACGATATTGAGTATCGACCCCGGACGACCATTAAATCTCAAATTTTGTCAGATTTCTTGGGCGACTTCACGCCGGCCCTAATACCCGAGGTCGAAAGAGAGTTATTGGTAAACTCGGGGACGTCTTCGGGAATCTGGACCTTCTTTACGGACGGCGCATCAAACGCAAAGGGGTCCGGACTTGTCATCGTACTGAAGCCACCCACGGGCGATATAATTAGGCAATCCATTAGAACTGTGAAATTGATTAACAACGAGGCCGAATATGAGGCCATGCTTGCAGGTCTTGAACTGGCCAAGAGCTTAGGGGCGAAGGTGATCGAAGCTAAGTGTGACTCCCTCCTTGTGGTAAATCAAGTTAACGTAATGTTCGAAGTCAGAGAAGAACGGATACAAAGGTACCTGAATAAGCAACATGTAACATTAAATCGATTCAAAGAGTGGACTTTGCAGCACGTACCTCAAGATCAGTTGACATTATCTTGTTACTGTGTTTCATACTTCAGTTGAAACATTTTTGGTTCGAGCGTGATCAAATTCGAGGGCCAAGGCTATTTGATTCGTGTGGTTTGCACTTATTCTATTATCGTCAATTTCAACATTAATCTATTCTCTTAATTTGTACCAAATTATATCACGAATTCCTAAAACTTTCAATTGTTATCCGATTTTAAGGTAAACAAACATAACCGGTGGAATAGTTGATCTAGACAAAAAGCGGTAGGTGGAATAGTTTTTCTTTATCAAGTCTAATCCATGTATGCTGCAAGGATTTGTTGATCAGAAGTTCTGGCATGCAACAAATATTCTATATGGTAGTCCGTATCAAATCAAACCAGAGAAAACATCAGTCTGTCGAATTAGTTTGATTCGGTTTTTATTTGGTGTGATTTTTTCGGTTTTCTTTGAACTCCCCTGTATCGCTCCAATCTTACTCCTCATGGCTAGCTGTTCTTAACTAGATCTCTTTATGGAAATTGCAATTTTGGGTCGCTTTTTAAGACATTCACCAAAACTCTCTTGAAAAATTATGGTTTCACTCGATTTCTGCAAAAATGGCGATTTTAGAAGTAATCATTCAATGTCGAAGAAGCAAAAGAGTCATAAAGAACTACTGGTTTTGAGGTTCTATATGCAAATTTAAGTGGCAAATTTAAGATGTTGTGTAGATGTTTGTGGCATGTTTATGTAATTACTGGCAAACAAAAAAAAGACATTTTTTTAAAAAAGATCTGTGGTGCGGAGCGGGGCGTGGCGGGTGGAGTGCGTGGCCGGTGGATACGGGGAGGGGAGGAAGGGGGGCTGGGCGGGTTAAAACAAAAGCCGCCCCTAAAAGTGAAGTTGCAGTTGGGGAATACCAGGATCTGTCATCAGACAAGACTATACCAGTTAATAATATTTGTTTGTCAATAGGATCTATTCTTTTATAAAAAAATATTGTGTTTAGCTATGTTAATTGATGATAAATTAAGGTGTGCTGGAATCTCATGAAGTTTGTGCATGACAGTGGTGAATTGATTTCATAAATCGTTGTTGATGGCTAATAGTTCTGTTTGGAATTTGTTATGATTTTTTACCTTATTTAGATTTATTCCTTTATCTGAAGGAAGAGTATAATATTAATCATTATTGTTTTACTTTTTGTTAAAGAAAAATATAGATCTCTTCCATATTTGACAACTTGGAAGAAAAGGTTGTGACCTATATAAATTAAGAATCTTTTTTTCACACACAACATAATAACTTTGTTTAGGGAGATTTTTCTCTCCATAACTTTTTTGTTTGATATTAGTCTTACTATATGTTAGTTAATTGACCAAAATCATATTAAAGTATTATGTCTCTTTTAATATACTTCTCTATGCTGCCTGTTTATTTTCTTCAAAGTTTGCTTTATTTACTTTTGCGTGACGCCTTGTTATTGTCAAACTCGACAAGTGGTATTAGAGCCAATGGTTCAGAGCAAGGTCGAAGACAGGTTCAATGTGGGTTTAGATCAAGTTATAGGATCTATAGTCAATTTGACGATAATGAAGAATTTTATTTTAAAAAAAAAGGTCAAGAGTACTACATGTGGAGGCAAATTTCAGCCATACTTTCAAAACTTATGCTAGGGCATATTTAAAAACAAAAACAATTTTTAACCCATACATGGGCTCCAACTTTTAACTCGAGTTTTATTTTTAATGTACGAGTTTCACTTTTAACTCATGCTTGTAACGCATGACATCTACTTTTAACTTTCCTCACTTTCAAGGTTGGGTTCTAATATTTTAACCCGTGCTCATCTTTAACACATGGGGTTCCAGTTTTTACAATACGAAGAAGCACCGACAAAGAATATGTGAAGAAGGCGAATCAAGCATTGCCAAAAATATTGAGGCCAAAGGGGAAAATTGTTAGAAATTTGTCTCTATTTTTAAATATGCCAAGCAGCACTGATGAAGAATACGTGAAGAAGGAGAATCAAGCATTGTCAAAAACATTCAGGCCAAAGGGGGAAAATAATTGTTTCTTTTCTGTAAAGGAAAATATGGAAGAAAAAGTTGTCCTCTATAAATTGAGAATTCTTCATTCACACAACATAATAATATTTAGAATGTAGTCTTTAAAAGAGCTTTGTTTAGGGTGAGATTTTTATATCCATAACTTTTTTCTTTATGTTAATTTTTTCAGCTCAATTGACCAAATCATATTAAAGTATCATGTCTTTTTTACTATACTTCTCTATGCCGTCTGATTTATCGTCTTCAAGGTTTGTTTTATTAGTTTTCACGTGACGCCTTGTTATTTTCGAACCCAACAAGTTCTATGATCTTTTATGTGGGAAGCTTGTTGATAAATAAAGATTTCTTTACCAATATTCTCTGTTTTTTCTTACATTCTTTTGTACCCTGGAAGATTCGTGTGGTTATTGCATTATCAGTATCTATAAAAGGCGGACCTTCAGTAAAATCATGTAATGTTTAGTTATATGCTGATGGTAACATTTAATAATGATGGATTTGAACTGTAACTCAGCTGACTTGACAAAACGCAATGTTTGGAGAGATAAGATGCCTAAATTACACCATTTGTTAGATTAATGTTTTACTTAATGTGAATGATCTTAAAAGTTTTGCAACACATTTTTTATCCCTTAGTGAGAATCCTATAGAAAGAAGCTGCAAAGCACTGGCACTTGTATGCTTTTTCTTTCATTTTTTCCATTTTTGTGTGTGGGTGTGGGGGGGC
>ML379895.1:0-41358 GCA_005239525.1 Nicotiana knightiana | reverse complement strand
GGGGGGGGGGGGGGGATGGGATTGAGGAGGGAGGGTATTTATCGGAGTGGAGTGGGGACTTTTTTCTAGGAGGGGATGGATCCCACCTTGGCAAAAATAATATAGAAAGGAGGAGCGATTGCTTTCTTTTTTGTCCTTTTTTTATTCAGAATTGTCAGTCGATTCACTTGTACACTCTAAGCCATCGGGGAGCAATCCCATTTTCATCTTGAATTAGTCAAAATATGCGAAATTTCTTATTTTTTGTGAAGGATTAGATCCTTGCAGGGAAAGTTTAATAGAGTGACCAAGCTAAAATCTTAGACAACGAGTTTTATACAAGGTATCGAACTTATGAATCTATTTTCTTTGTGATGTTGGGAAAGAAAATGTGTGCAATCTTGGAAAAGTGTTACATCATATTTAAGGCGGAAGGCGTGACAATTGCTAAAAGTTCTTTATTGTTTTAAAGTTGTCATTTTTTCGTACTAAAGTGAGCACGTTATGATGTTTTAAGTTCCAGGTAGAAAATCTCGTAGAAGAAGAAACAACTCTACTAATCAATTAACACAAAGATGGACCTAAGGATCGATATAGCTTGTCTCCAGGAGACATGATGAGTGGGAGATAAGGCACGGGATGTAGATGGGTTTAAGTTGTGGTACTCTGGTTGCTTGGGGGCAAAAACGGGTTAGGCATTTTGGTTGATAGTGATCCACAAGAGCTTGTGGTGGAGGTTAAGAGAATGAGCGACATGCTGATGGGCATCAAGCTAGTCGTTAGGGTTTTTACTTTAAACGTGATTAGTACGTACACACCCTAAGTGAGCTTAGATGAGGAGGTTAAGATGCACTTCTGGGAAGATTCGGATGTGGTTGTGCGTGGTATTCCGCACACTGAGAAACTTTTCATAGGAGGAGATTTCAACAACCACATTGGGGCGGCATCTGAGGGTTACGATGATGTGCACGGAGGCTTCAATTTTGGAGTTAGGAACATAGGAGGAACTTCACTACTGGATTTTGCTTAGGCGTTTGATTTGATAATTATCAACTCGAGTTTCCCGAAGAAGGAGGAGCACTTGGTTACTTTTTAGAGTTCGTCCGCCAGGACCCCGATTGATTATCTACTACTTAGAAAGTCGGATAGAGGTCTATGCACGGATTGCAAAGGTCATCCCGAGTGAGAACCTCACGACCCAGCATAGGCTTTTGGTCATAGATTTGGAGATTATACGGAAGCGGAGAAAGAAGGTTGTGTATGATCTTCCTAGGATCAAGTGGGGAGCTTTGACTAAGGTCAGCGCCCAGGAGTTGGGGGATAAGTTGCTAGCTATGGGGGCATAGAGGAGCAGTGGGGACGCGAGTGGTATGTGGACCGCGACTGCGAATTGCATTAGGGAGGCTGCTAGGGAGGTATTGGAGGTCTCGAAGGGCCCTTCTAGTGGCCGCAAAGGGGGCTGATGGTGGAGCACTGGAAATGCGAAAGACATAAATATGCATTACACCTATAATTAACATTACTATGATAGAGCATACTTAAAATTATAAAAAATAATATTCTAGTTCCTAATAATTCAAAGAATAAAAATAAAAATAATATCAAGTTATTGTTAAAAAAACCTAATACTAGATAACAAATCACAAATACTGGGAGTATGGTTATTTGTATAGGAAGAGAAGTAGATCACTTCGGTTAATCAAGTTTGGGATAGATTCAGGCATACAAAATGATGGTGTGCATATAAAGGAACTGGACAGAGCAGAGATTCGGATCTTCACAGGGATACATGGACTTCAAGGTCGAATTGTCGAATTTCTTGGAGTTATTAGGCTATTTTTTACACAAGTATAAATCATGTTAGTTTTTATTTCAGTAAATCAAGTTGTAATATCAATTTTAGGTACGTACCTAAATTTGATAATAGGATAGAAGTAGTTTTCATTTATTATCGTCTTACTCATGGTGATATTCTGTTTTATTTTAATTTCATAAATAAAAACTAACTCTGGGCAACTTGCCTAGTGGATTCAAAAAAAAAAAAAAATCACAAATACTCATTATATAATACAAATAGCTAGAATAGAGTCATCAAAATAGTATCTAAACTACAGTGATACCAAAAGAATTCTAAATTCAAAAGCTAACTTGAAAAGAAAAGATTAAAGAATGCAAAAAAAGAAACCAAAAAAAGAAAAGAAAATTGAAGCATAAAGAATGAAAATGCAAGCGTGAAACCAACGTATTAATTGGAGGACAATACTCGTTGCTTTGTAGTTTGCACTTTGCTACAAAAGCTTAAAGTATATTTGTCACTCAGTAGTAAACGACAATTAGTAAAGATTGTGAAATTCAGATAAATAATTAGAAAAAACCTTTGGCTTTTGATATTTTTAATTTGAATACGAGTTAACTTTTGGATTATTATGAATCACAAAAATAAATTTGTTATGCAATTTTGGCTAAAATTTGAAAAAGTTTCGGGGCTAACGCCCAAAACGGTGGAGCCTACGCCTCACGATACTTACGCACTGCCTGTGCGTCTTGGTGTATTTTAGGTATGCTCCGCCCCATGGGCAATCCCTAGAGCCCTAAGGCTTGCCCAAAAAGTGCCATTTATAATAGTGTTATCAATACTCATTTGAGTAGTCTTTTGAAGGAAATATACTTTTCAAAATTGAGAAGAGACAAAGAAAATGTTTTGAGAGAGTTCGTTCAGGCTCATAGTTACGGGGAAATTATGGGCAGAAAATCAGTGCTCTAGTTGAGGGAGCTACTGCTAACTTTGTTTGTTCTATTTTTTGTTCCTTCACGGAATAGACATACAAACAAGGCACAAGCCCACCAATTGGCACTGATCTCTGTTGTGAAAGTTAGATACAATATCTAAATGGCCGAAATACTTGTTATTTCTGTTAAGATGTGATGGAACGTTCAACTTTGACGGAACGTTCAACTTCAAGGGAGTATGGATCGAGGCAGTATTAGTCTCTGAACAAGGATAACATTAGCCAATTTCGGCCAAGATAAGGTTCCCGTGTACAAATAACGTGGCAAGAATACGAAGCATGTATCCTTGGGATCAGGATGGCGATTGATATGAACATCAAAGAACTTTTTGTCATAGGAACTCTAACTTGTTGATCCACCAAGTTCAAGGAGAATGAACTACTAAGAACGTCAACATTCTTCCGTACTTTCAATGTGCGAAAGAATTGTGTAATAAGTTCACCAAAATCGACTTCAGGCATGTTCAAAGAATCCAGAATGAATTCGCTGATGCTCTTGCAACATTGTCATCCATGATTCAACATCCGGAAAAAAATTACTTTGACCCTATTGCGTTAGAGATCCGGAACCAACATGTATATTGCTTTCACGTAGATGATGAACCATATCGTAAGCCTTGGTATCATGACATCAAAAGGTTTCTTGAGACAATATAATACCCAAAGAATTATACTAATGGTAAGAAGCTGGCACTAAGAAGACTAGCAAAGCACTTTTTCCTTAACCGGGAAGTTCTATAAAAGAGGACCTCGTACTTGGGTCTGTAAAGATGTGTGGATGCGGCAGAAGCGACAAGATTGTTGGAGGAAATACATGCAAAGACGTGCAGACCTCATATGAACGGTTTCACCTTAGCCAAGAAGATTTTGAGGGATGGATACTTTTGGATGACCAGGGAATGAGATAACATTCGCGTTGTGCTGAAATTTCATCAGTGCTAGATTCGAGGAGATTTCATTTGAGTTCTACCAAATGAGCTAAATGCTATGGGTTCTCCTTGTTCATTTGACGCTTCGGCCATAGATATGATCATACCCATAGAACCTGTCGCATCAAATGAACATCGCTTCATCCTGTGGCCATTGATTATTTCACCAAATAGGTCGAAGGCATCCACATATAAAGCTGTTATAAAAAGATGGTGGCAGATTTTGTCTGTAACAACATAGTCTACCAACTCAGGATTCCAGAGTCAATTATAACCGACAATGCAGTCAAGCTCACTAGTGACCTCATGAGGAAAATTTGAGAAGTTCAGAATTGTCCGTCGCAACTCAACGATATACAAACCGCATATGAATGGAGTAGTTGAAGCAGCTAACAAAAACATCAAGAGGATCTTGTGAAAGATAGTAGACAATCGTAGGCAATGGCATGAGAAACTACCATTTGCACTACTTGGCTATCTCACTACAATGAGTACGCCCATTGGGGAAACACCATATATGTTGGTGTATCGTACGAAAGCAGTGATACCTGCAGAGGTAGAGATACCTTCTTTAAGGATTATCCAAGAAGTCAAGCTAGAAAACTAATAATGGGTACATATCAAGCGGACAACTAATGCTCATTAATTAGAAAAAGGATGGACGCAGTTTGTCATGGTCAGCCTTATCAAAATAGGATGACCAAGACATTCAACAAGAAAGTGAAAACTCGACAGTTTTCACTTGGGCAGCTGATGCTAAAGAAGATATTTCCCCATCAAGACGAAGCTAAAGGAAAGTTCGGCAAGGTCCATATGTGATCCATCGGTACTTTCAGGAGGAGAATTAATCTTGGCAGAAATGGATGGCAGAGTAAGCCCAAAGCCATCAACTCGGACTAAATCAAGAGATACTATTGCTTGAAGACAATTAAGTTAGGTTTTTGTGTAAAAGAACTACGCTCGACCTAACTTCCCATTGTGGGATACGTAGGCAACCCATGTAGGGTCCGGTCCCATTTATAATAGAAAATCCAAATATCATTTCCATGTATTCAGAATTACACCACAACTTGATTTCCTTTGTTGGGAATACATTGGAAATCCACGTCAGATTCAGTCATTTATTATATTGAACTACGTTTTGACCGGATTCCATTTGGATACGCAGGCTGTCTGAGTCAGACTCGGTCATATCATTATAAAATTTCATTTCTTCAATTTTGAACTTATTATAATCGAACTATGTTTTGACCTGATATTGTTTGGATACATAGGCCGACTGAGTCAGGCTCAATCACTTATTCATACCCTTGAACTACGTTCAGACCCGATTCATTTGGATACATAGGCAACCTAAAAAGGTTAGGCCAACACTGTAGGAAAGCTATTCATTTCTAATGTATCGTTTAGGTTAGGAAATGAAGGTTAGGAAATGACCGCATCATCAAAGGGAATTCATCATTAGGGGCATATTCATAAAAGGCATCATCAGCAAGGCAGAATTATCCAGATATAACCCTCGAATGAAGAAGTTCAGTTCTTTCTAAACGTGGCATAATCTTGAACGACAAAGTTTTATAAATATAAATGATTTTAAAACTATTTTCTAAAAATGTGTTTGTCCTACTTTTCCACCTCCCGGGCCTCATGGTAATTCACCACAATAAAAATGAGCATGAAGGGATCAAAGGGAAAGGCCAAGTTGGCAGTCAACACAAATCAACGCCCCTCCCCACTAAGAAGTTTTTGTTTTTGATGCATGATTGACAACGATTAGATGGAGTTAGATTCAGCTCACAATCAGAATCAGAACCACTGCCAGATTCATCGCAACCTCATGAGTTTTCGACTCTTCTCTACCTCATTACAGTATTCGTTTGATCTTACAAGGTTAAAAACTAACTTCCAACCTTTGAAAGTATCCCGGAGCCACAATCTCTGACACAATTGGAGTCATCCAATAGCTCTGTCAGCGGGAATTTATCATGCACATCGCACCGCTCCCTCTACCGACTATAGCACCTTGCACATTATTCAAATCCTATTGTATAGTCGTCCATTAGCTCTGCCAATCAGAGCCTATTGTACATATTGTGTGTTCGCTCTACCAACCGGAGCACTTTGTACAGTCATCCATAAGCTCTGCCAATCAGAGCCTACTGCACAAATCACACCATTCACTTTGCCCGTTGGGGCTTACTGTACAGTCGAGCAGTATTCCTCGTCATATTGGAACACATTACCTGGATGCACTATCGGCGGTATAACTATCATGTCACCCAGCCCCAGCCAAATCTTTTTTCTGTGACCGTCGGCCCATTTCTACGGTCTCGCACCTGCAGCCAAAACCTCGCAGGTGCGATTGTACCAGACCTGAAGCCATTGGCCACCCCTCTAAGTCCAAACATGATTTGTCAACCATTCGAAATTCACTCGAGGCCCCCGGGACCCCATCCTAATATACCAACAAATCTTAAAACACACTACAAACCTACTCGAAGCCTCAAATCGCATCAAACAATATCAAAATCATGAATCGCACCCCAATTCAAGCCTATTGAGCCTAATGAATTTCCAACTTCTATAACTAATGTCGAACCATATCAAATTTAACTCCGAATGACCTTAAATTTTGTATACAAGTCCCAAATGACACAATGGACCTATTCCAACTCTGGGAACCAAAATCCAAACCCGATATCAATAAAGTCAACTTTCGGTCAAACCTCTCAACCTTCCAAACCTTTAACTCTTCAATTTTATCCAAAAAACCTCAAACCAACCTATGGACCTTCAAATCAACATCAGGACATACTTCTGGAACCATGAAAACTCCATTCCGGAGTTGTTTACCCAAAAGTCAAACTCCGGTAAACACTTTCAACTTAAGCCTTCAACCTTGGGACTAAGTGTCCCAATGCATTCTGAGACATTCCCAAAATCAATCCAACCACCCTGGAAAGTCACATCACCAAAAATGAACATAGAAGAAGCGATAAATAGAGGAAAAAAGCTACAATACATGAAATGATCAGCGGGTCGTTATATTTACGCTTGATTATATCAAAGTCAAAACACTCATTCCATCTCTTGGAGATTCAAAGTCAAACACTCCATCACTTGGAGATTTATAGTCGAAGTTCAAAGTCAAACACTCGATCACTTGGAGATTCAAAGAGAAACACTCCATCATTTGGACATTCAAAGTCAAAATCTCCGGCATTTGGAGGCTTCAAACTCAAACACCAGTCGTCGGAACCCTACATAAGGCTCCGCAGCTCAGATACTTCATAATCGAACATTCCGTCACCCAGAAAACTCCCAAATAAAGGCTTGTCGGCAGCCACACATTATCATTTCATATACTTATATAATATCCTAACATATCTCCATCACAATATGTTACACCCCATGTTTTCGTACGTGAGAGTACGTCGTAAGTCATGTTGTATTGATGAATGGTTAAATGAGTTAGAAACTAGACTCGTAGATCTTAAATTTAGTAGGTAGATCATCCCCTAATTCAAAGTATATTGGGAGAAAAGCTCAGCTATATTTGACCTAATTTTCAACACATTATGAATGTAATTGGTGAAGACCTTTGTCAACTTTTGTTCTACAACTTGCTTGACTTCAAAACATAGCACACGACTATCATACGTCACAAATAACTCATAGCATAACCTCTTTATCATGTTAAGAACTATAATCTCACCCTAAAGTACATGTTATTATATTCTAAACTTGTTGACTTTTGACGAAACTTATTTTTCTTCAATTGGTTTAGCTTCTAAGATTTCCAATCCTCTTGGTACTCGTTATTCATGATATTAAATATTTGTAACCTCCAAGGTAACATGATTAGCTTACTTTATATTCTTCCAAATATAATCTTATTTCTGAGCTTAGATCGGAGTAGATAGATATTCGCGTTTTTGCGAGACTGCACAAAGTAGCTCCCATGGGACCCACAAAGTCGGTGTAAGCTCCAGCTTGTATTTAAGTCAATTCTAAATTTTTTTCACTCATTTTGATTTTCTAAAAAAGTCCTAAAGCCTCCTAAATGCTCTCCAAAAGTTCCTCCATGATTCTAGGGTGAAAACCTAAGATAAAAACATGAATCGAGCGCTAGAAACCTCGTGGTGCTTGCTAGATCGTAGTTCTTCATCTTGTGGCTGTTTTGGAGGGTTCTTCAAAGTGAAATAACCTCAGATATCGTCTGTTTCTTGTTGATTAAGGTAATAATCAGTCACTCCTTCATACATATTATATTTTCAAGGTGAACTACAAGTGTTTACACTCCAACTTGAACACCAAAAGTTGATTCAAGAAGAGAATACAACACCTATAGTGTTGTGGTGTCATTGAGGATAACTGTGGGTTGTGTTTGGCCGAAATTTCAAGTGGTTGATACTGTCTAAGGTGTGTATAACATACTACTAATTGTTCTTAATCTTTCTTGTATGTTGGTTAAGTTGTTAGGATAATAAACTACAAGATAATACTTGGATTAACTTAAGTCACTTCTATGATGTTGTATTGCCATTGAGGGATGTTGTAAGCTAAATATAACTTGGATTTCAACTTGAAGCTACTGTAGGAGGTACGTGTATTGTGTTATTGTAGGTGCTTATGTTTATCTTGATGTTGACTAAGTTAAATGGTTGGACTAGACGTGAACTAGTGAATTAAGTTGCAAATTGAAGAAAGTTGAAGTTGTGGATTGTTTCCTTTGTTATAAATATATGGTATAATGATGGAATCATTGATGAATTACTTCATTATCATATTAATGATTTTTTTAATCTAATGTAAGAAGTCTATAAGGGGTGATATGGGTTATACGGATTCCGATCGAGCTTGCCGCTCAAAATGATTGTTGAACTAATCGGAGAGCTTATTGTGAATTATATTTTTGTTGTTTGGGCTGGTTGGTGACTTTTGGTAACATATGGGATGTATTAAAAACATGGGAGGTCCTGTCATTTTTCTTGTAAAATATTGGTTTTGAAATATGAGAGTTACCATGCTTATATGATGACAACGAAGTGGGGTTACTCATTGTACACGTAAGAAGATCATATTGAACTTTGTTGACGATTGGAGAGAAGATTGCATGTTAGGGCACTTCCTTATTTATTTTGGCAAGATCTAAAGTGAAACGAACATAAATGATACGCTATTTCATAATGTATCTACTCCTAGCAACTAAGGTTTTCCATGTTGTTCTATCCTTACAAAGTTATTCTAAGAAAGTATGTATGATCCTTGAGTCCTAGTGAAGTTCATATTGATGGTATGATGTCCATAATGTTAATCGAAGGTGAAACTACCTTATGTCACTCCGAAAGGTTTAGAGCATGATTCCATGAGTCCAACATGCATTATATATAGTATTTATTTTACTCTATCGAGCCGCGCTATAGTCGGCCAGGTACGACACCTATTGTGCAAACACTGATCAGTTGGATTTACCGAGCTCCGCGTGGCCGGGTACGATTCTACCGAGCCTTATGATGGCTGGGTATGTTTTTATCGAGTCCTCTTTGAGGCCGAGTACGATATGATGATGATGATGCCCACACAGGCAGATATTTTTTACAGATTATGTATATATATGCATCACACGTTTCATGTCACTATCTCTTAGAGGCACTCAAATGCTACATGTTGTATCTCCTATATCTTTCTTTATATTATTGTTCTTATTTATGCTTTTATGCCTTACATACTCAGTACTTTATTCGTACTGACGTCCCTTTTGCCTTGGGGCGCTGCGTTTCATGCCTGCAGGTCCCGATAGACAGGCTGACAGTCTTCCTAGTAGACTATCAGCTCAGTGGAAGGTGTTGCTGCACTCCATTTGCTCCAGAGTTGCCTATTTGGTCAGTATGATTGGGACATGTATTGACTGGTATGGCGGGGCCCTGTCCCGACATATATGACATTTATGTAGTCTTAGAGGCTTGTGGACAGATGTCAGGTATATGGATACTTGTATGGCCTTGTCGGCCTATGTTTTGAGTTTACAAATGATCATGTCAGCCATATAGGCCCGTATGTCACATGTATATGTTTCTATATAATGTTGGGTCATCCTATGTCTAGTATGCACTTATATTTTATTCTGGTTATCTCATGACGACCCTTTTAGCCCATTTACCCATTATAGTATGATAAGAAATATATGTTATGTTGGCACACGATTGAGTAAGGTACCGGGTTCCCGTCGTGGCCTTCTGGTTTGGGTCGTGACATAAGTGGTATCATAGCAGTTCTGTCCTAGGTAATCTACAATCCATATCTAGTAGAGTCTTGTTTATGGGTGTGTTGTGCACCACACTTATAAGAAGGAGGCTACAGGGCATTTAGGACTGTCACTATTTCTTTTTACTCTAGATTGTGTGGTAGAGCTTAGTTGTAAGAAATCAATCTCCTAAATTCTATTATTCATAATACAATGATGCCTACATCTAGAAAGACAGTTGGTAAGAGATTAAATGTGGCTGTGGGAGAGTTGAGTCAGAGGAACTCAATTTTGCATCATGCTTATGATGAGTAAACGTGAGGTATTCAACAGATCATGTGTGTACTAAGAAGGGTAAGTTTCTTGATAAGGAGATCTAAAGAAGAATATCTATCCACCCATATGGTAAAAAGAAATAAGAGAATCAAAGGTAGATACAAGTTTCAAAAAGTAAAAGAAACAAGGTGAAGAAAGGTACAAGGTACCCAATTATTGAAGATTATCAGTATTTACAATTGAGGCAGAGAAATATAAGTATTTTGGGTTACCTTCAACACTAATAAAGGTATGTACATTGTCCACACCCATCTCAGTTATGACATATGGGAGCTAAGCGATATAGTTTAAGAGTAGGATGGATATCAGGATCCCACTAGGGTTAGAGTAACCCAAAATTGTGGATTGATTGTTATCATTAGCTAACATTTTCGAAGGATAGTGAAAATATGGTAATAGATCTCCTTGTGAGAGACCCATATGGTGTACTCTATAATAGAACAGTCAGATATGAATACTAGAATGCTCAGAAATTTCAGAAGATAGGCAGTGGAATCCTAGAAGGGTTAAATTATTTATCTTAGTATGACTCCTGCCCCTAGTGAAAAAAAAAAGAGAGAGAATGTTAGGCGTCCCAAAGAACCAGTGAGATGAAGCAGGGGGAGTTAAAAGTTATGGAACGTTTTGTTGAAGTCTTTAGAATAAGGTGACAAACAGAAATATTAGCAGGAGAATAAGAAGAGAGTTAATGAAACATTATGAGTAAGATGTAATAAGTAGGTGATAACGGTAAATCAAACTATGACAGGATGACAGAGTCTATAGTCAAGTGAAGGAAAAGACAAGAGGAGACATGCCTTGAGACAATAAAAGTATAATCCCTAAAGTCATATCCTCATTTCGAGAAATCAATTGCTGACTCCATCATGATTACCAAAAGGAAAAGTTAGACCCCGAGTAATGGAAATTAGTATGGGATAGTAAACAAACAAAAAAATAGAACATGAATTCAGGATCGAAGGAATTGGTAATAGTCGGCATCATTTCAGAGATCGTGTTTCGACAATAATAGAATGAACAATAAAGAATAACCTTCAAAGGTCATTCACGAAGACGCTTCCCTAAAGCAAGAACTATGAGCCGAGCTAAGCTTCAGGGACTAAATGTTCCAATTACACCAGGTGTCACCCTTGTGCGTAAGAAATTCAATTATCCCTGGTATAGAAGGGATGCTATAAGGCGAATAATATGTGAGTGAAGATGTGAAAAAAAATGCCAAAGATGAAGAGGTAACTATTGAATGGTAAAGGAAGAATGCGGTAAAAAGGTGAAAGGAATGAGATTGCATTTATTCAGATCCTACAGGTATAATATGACTCTAGAACATTATGCAAGCATGATGAGAATCAATAAGGGTTTCGCACTCGATGATATTGTTAAATAAGTGGGAATGAACACTTGATACATAAGGATCTCGTACGAGAGGTAAGTTAAGACAAAGGACATAACCTAAGAGGCGTTACATAAAATACAGATATGTGAGTGGACCAACGGGTAGTCTGTAGTTGATTAAGGAAGAGCCTAGTTATGGCTAGATAGGAGGATACGGACAAATCAGTAGATCATGCAAGATAAACGTAGTGAAACACAACATAGGAAATTCAGTTTCTCAGATACGACATCATAATCCTCGAGAAATATTCAGATAGGAGTTGGGGAGTAGAAGGTACAAAATAAGTGTTACGGAAATAAAAAGGAGTGCCACTAGGGAGACAACTGAAATTTCAATTCAGAAGCAACCCTACGAGTACAAGGGTGCAAAGGTAAGTAACTAAGGATAATGATAGGCGAGTAAGAACATCAGAAATACCGTGGGGTATACAATGTAATAAGCTTGGAGCTTTACAAGAGTCAGAGGGTATTCCCTAAGCACTGCAACGAAAGACCAGCTGAGGAAATACAGAAGAAGGCTTCAACATAAGCATAGCGACCTAAAGAATAAATGGTCTTGTAACAACAGTCTCACTATAATATTGTATGCACTCCATAAGAAAGTGGCACCTATCGTGGCTAATAAACGAGAAGAAGAAAAAAATTCAAGAGTTGATAGTTGAGATCATATGAGATACAGGGAACTCTAGTATTCGTGGGCACTAAGATAAACCAAGTATCCATGTAGCAAGTGACAGAATGACCAGGAAAATTAATTGCTTACATTTAAAGACAACTGAGAAGGCATGAAAGGAAATCTATGGTGCTAGAATGTTAAAAGGAAGGTTACGAGTAGTATAAATAGATATGCGTAGGTCGCGAGCTAAAGTATGGTAGAGCAACACGGTTTTAGCTAGACAAGAATAAGGATAAGAAAAGGTGAATGAGAAGGTGAGTAGGTAAGTCCTCGGAATTAAACCCATCATAACAAGAGAGCTGATGGTTTCCATAAAGTTATAAAAATCTTAGTATAGCATGAGTGAACTCAAAGGAGCTTAAAACTAGGAGCATTTAGAAGAGATGGAATGCTACCCTAGTAGTAAAGTAAGGGTGTAACCATGATAAATGATAATAGGATGACGTTTAGGCCATTGATTGAGTAATGATTTAAAGAAAATAGATTTCATGGGTGAAACAGGATTAGAATACCCCCACCCCCCGATAGGATGAATCATATAGGGATGGCATGAAATACAGTTATTGGAGTATAGTATCGTCCCTAAGTGGAGCAGGAAAAGCACTTCAGATGTTCCCCAATGAGACGGGAGCCCTAGTGACGATATATTACATAAGAGATTTCAAGTTATCAGTGGTAGATTATAGATTAACACTAAGGTGAATCAACAATAGATGGATGAAAGTTACAAATATGAGATGAGATTAGGCTGTCATTATTAAGATGAATAATAATAAGGAAGCATTAAATGGCTTAGATTTATACATATAGGATAAGCGGTGAGAGAGTAACCTGGAGTTGGGTGGTGGGCCTCGATAGTAATAAACCAAAATAAGAGTTATGGTACAGTATGACCTACCTAGTTGTGGTAAATCCGTAAGCATAGATAACTGAGTCTATGAAACAAGATATAACAAAAGTCGTAAGTTCAACAAAGTACAAAGCAAAGAACTTTAGTACACCTATAGATGCCCAGAGAGACAGCTTGTCATAGTACTATATATGTTCACAAAGTGAAGCTTAGAGATTGCTTAAAAGCTAACGAAAAAGAGAGATAAGAGTCGCATTGGCGCACATTCAAGGTTAGAATCGTACAAGCAACATGAAAGAAGGTAGAAAAAGTTACGAGGTTGGAAGAACTTCGATAAAAATTCATGGTATGAGAAAGAAGCCTAAAGGGGGGAATGCCCTAGCCTTTGGATTTATTCACCGAACAAATCCCTAGATGGAAAAGACAATGTTAAAGTATTCGTAAGAGGTATTTCCTAAGAGACGGATAAGTGCATTAGTCAACATTCGAGGGCGAATTTTCCAAAGGGGGGAATGATGTTACACCCCATGTTTTAATACGTGAGAGTACGTCATAAGTCAATTGATGTAAGCTCAGAAATAAGATTATATTTGGAAGCATATAAAGTAAGCTAATCATGTTACCTTGGAGGTTACAAATATTTAAGATCATGAATAATGAGTACCAAGAGGGTTGGAAATCTTAGAAGCTAAACCAATTGAAGAAAATACGTTTCGTCGAAATTCGACAAGTTTGGAATGTTATAACATGTACTTTAGGGTGAGACTATGGTTCTTAACATGATAAGGAGGTTATGCTATGAGCTATTTTTGTCGTGTGATAGTCGTGTGCTACGTTTTGAAGTCAAGCAAGTTGGAACAAAATTTGGCAAAGGTCTTCACAAGTTACATTCATAATGTGCTGAAACTTAGGTCAAATGTAGCTGATCTTTTCTCCCAATATACTTGGAATAAGGGGATGATATACCTACTAAATTTAAGATATACGAGTCTAGTTTCTAAATCATTTAAACGTTCATCAATTCTAAATAGTTTTCACTCATTTTGATTTTCAAAAACAGTTCCTAAATCTCTCCAAAGGTTCCTCCATGATTCTAGGGGTGAAAACCTAAGATAAAAACATGAATCGAACGCTAGAAACCCGATGGTGCTTTCTAGATCGTAATTTTTCATCTTGTGGCTGTTTTAGAGGGTTCTTCAAAGTGAAATAACCTCAGGTCTCGTCTAGTTCTTGTTGATTAAGGTAATAATCATTCACTCTTTCATACATGTTATATTTTCAAGGTGAACTACAACTGTTTACACTCCAACTTGAACACCAAAAGTTGATTCAAGAAGAGAATACAACACCTATAGTGTTGTGGTGTCATTGAGGATAACTGTGGGCTGTGTTTGGCCAAAATTTCAAGTGGTTGATATTTTCTAAGGTGAGTATAACAGCCTACTAATTGTGCTTAGGCTTGCTTGTATGTTGGTTAAGTTGTTAGGATAATAAACTACAAGATAATACTTGGATTAACTTAAGTCACTTCTATGGTGTTGTATTTCCATTGAGGGTTGTTGTAAGCTAAATATAACTTAGATTTCAACTTGAAACTACTGTAGGAGGTATGTTGTAACGACCTGGTCTGTCGTTACGTAGAACCTGCATTATAATTGCTGTTATTGACTTGTCATAGGTTGGTTATTCTGTTATGATGTGTTAGAGTTGATAGGCTTGAAATCGAATGGTTGTAGCGAGAGTTCAGTCATTTAGCCTTTAAAGATAGCCTTAAAATGGAAAAAGCCAACTGAGAGTTGACTTATTGGTAAACGACCTCGGAATGCAGATTTTATGGCTCAGATAGCTTCGTTAGGTGATTTGGGACTTAGGAGTGTGTTCAGAATAATTTTGTGATGTCCGGTGTAGAAGTAGGCTTGAATTGGCGAAAATTAGTTTTTGGTGATTTCTGGTCGGCAGTGGAAAATAGGATATCGGGGTCGGAATGGAATTCCGACAGTTGGAACAGGTTCATAATGTCATTTTGGATGTGTCTGCAATATTTCAGGTCAATCGGAGTTGTTTTGTACAGTTTCAGCATCATTGGTGGATTTTAGAAATTTCAAAGTTCTTAGGCTTGAATCCGATGTAATTTTGGTGTTTCGATGTTAGTTTTGGTGTTTTGAGAGTGCAACTAAGCTTGAATGATCAAATGTAACGTGTTAGTATGTTTGGTTTGGGTCCCGAGGGGCTCGAGATTGATTTCAGATGGTTAACAGGAAGTTCGGAGTTGAAAAAGTGCAGCAAGCAACTGCTGATTTTCTGGTTTCTGATGTAACCGCACCTGCGGATGATTGATCGCAGGTGCGGGCCCTCAGGAGCGGAAGAAGGCTCCGCAGGTGCGAGATTTGGCCAGCCAGGGAAAAGGCCGAAGATGCGGATAGGGGGCCGCACCTGCGAAGTCGCAGGTGCGGAGTTAGGCCGTTTAATGGAAAGTCGCAGGTGCGGTTAGGGGACCGCAGGTGCGGGAGATTGGCCACAGGTGCGGAAACCCCTAGAAAGTATTAAAATAAACCCTCTGCGACTTAAACCCCTTTTACATCATTTTTATACGGACAAAGAGCTTTGGGGGCGATTTTTTAAGAGGGAAATCAATGTTCTTCATAGAGGTAAGTGCTTTGGACCTTAAAACTCATTTATGGGTGATTATAGAACACAATCTCAACATTTAATTCATGAAAATCAGTGGAAAAAGGTGGGTTTAGGGCTTGAGATTTTGAGACCTTTAGGGGTTGATTTGAGGGGTCAAACGAACTCCAATTTTAGTGTTCTTTATATGTACGGACTCGTGAGATGATGAAGAACATTTTTCTATAAAAATTTCTGAGTTTCGGGATGCAGGCCCGGGGCTCGGGTTTTGACCAATTTCGGGTTTTTGAGCTAAATTTGATATTTTTCGATTGGAATTTATTCCTTAAGCATAAATTGATGATAAAAATATGAACTTGGTAGATTTGGAGTCTTCGGAAGTTGATACGAGAGGAAAGCGTGTTGCAGAATAGTCTGCGGGCTAGTTTTGAGGTAAGTAATGTCTTTAAATCCTGTCCTGAGGGTATAAAACCCCGGACTATGCACCCTTTCACGGGTTTTGGAATGCAAAGAGTGGAACTTTGGAAATATATTCCCTATTTAGGAAACTATTGAGTTGCGAAACCTCTTTTTAAGCCTATGCTTAATAGAATTGATATGTTTTGATATGATTTGGGTTGTAAGCCATGTTTGGGGCCTAGTGTCGATCTGCTTACCCCTTGGGGGCTGTTTTCACCCTCACTTAATATGTTTTGCTTTTCACTCAGTCTTTTCTATTGTTTTGGACATTCAGAGTATTTTTGAAACTATTTCTTTAAAATGAAACATTGTTTTGGGTCGAGAACCCGGTATATTTATGGCCTGAAGGGCAAATTGAGAGTGTCTGACTAAGTGAGGTTGCATGCTTATATTGTGAGTATGCTATGATATTGAGTGATGGTGAGGATGCCTGATGGGCTGATATTGAGTGATGGTGAGGATGCCTGATGGGCAATGGTTACGAGAAATGACTTTTAGCCCGAGGGGCAGTTTTATGAGGATTTTACTAAGATTTTGAACTATGATTTACTTCGTTTTCAAACTGGTGTTACTGAGATATACTGATATTACACTTGTTTTCAAAGGATTTCAGGAAGCTGATTTCGAACTTATTATTTGATGAATACTACATGGTGACTTGGTGTTTTACTGGTTTTGTGAAATTGTGTATTTGTACTGTGTGTTTTAAAATTCTCAGACTGTGATTTATTTTCATTACTACTAAGTCAGAAATACTCATCATTACTCCCTGTGCCTCTGTGCACAGATCCAGGTGACGTCCCGGAGCAGTAGCTGTCTCAGTTAGTTAGCAGCAGATACGGGATTTCGAGGTAGCTGTCCAGCGTCCACAACTTCTCCATTTCCCTTCCTTGTTTAGTTTTAGCGTTTCATTCCTAGACTTTATTTAACAAATTAGTAGATTTAGTTTTATTTTGTAGATGCTCGTGACCATATTGACTCTAGCCTTGGGAGGTTTTGTTTAGAGTTGTTAGACTATTATTGGGACGCTAAGACTTAAATAAATTATTTTTATGCTATGGTTGTTGCTTATGACTAAATTGTGAACTCCTATAATTGAACAAATGCGTAGTAAAGTGATGGTTGGCTAGCCTAGTTTCACGATAGGCGCCATCACGGCCTGTTAGGATTTGGGTCGTGACAAGTTGGTATCAGAGCTCTAGGTTACATAGGACTCAACGGTCATGAGCAGGTTCAGTAGAGTCTTGTGGATCGGTACGGAGACATCTGTACTTATCTTCGAGAGGCTGAAGAACTCTTAGGAAACATCTATATCTTTTTGAACTCTTTCGTGCCAAATTGATTCTTGAAATCTAAACGTATGTTGTTTCATTCTCTCAAAGATGGTGAGGACACGCAATACCGATCAGGGTGACCAGGCACCAGCCAGACCCACAAGGGGTCGGGGCCGTGGTAGAGCTGGGGGACTTGCCCGTGCAGCAGCCGGGACAGTGCCACAAGATCCCCCTATCATTCAGGATTAGGTTCCCGCAGACGTTGCTCCAACGGGATAGGCTCAGGCACTTGCTGTGCCCATTGTTATTCCGGGTCTTGAGGAGACCCTGGCTTAGATATTGACGGTGTGTTCCAGTTTAGCCCAGGCAGTGGTTATGACCACAACTGCCAATGCAGCTCAGGCCGGGGGAGGCAATCAGACTCCAGCTGCCCGGGCACCTGAGCCAGTTGTACGAGGTATTCAGGTTCAGGGAGCAGCCCCAGATCAGCTAGTTGCTCCAGTTCAGGGTTATGTGGTCCCTGCTATGCCTGAGGATGAGCAGCGCAGGTTGGAGAGGTTCAGCAGACTTCGGCCTCCGACCTTCAGCGGTACAGAGGGCGAGGATGCCCAAGGGTTTCTAGATAAGTTCCAAAGGATACTACGTACTACGGGTATTTTAGAGACCAGTGGGGTCTCATTTGCTACATTTCAGTTTGTGGGTGCTGTTTTTACTTGGTGTGAATCATTAGATAGGCGTAGGCCGGTTGGTTCAGCACCGCTCACCTGGCAGCAGTTCTCCACGATCTTTTTGGAGAAATATGTTCCTCAGTCCCACAGAGAGGAGAAACGCAGGCAGTTTGAGCAGCTGCACCAGGGAGAGTTGTCAGTTACCCAGTACGAGATGAGGTATTCGGAGTTGGCCAGAAATGCTTCGGAGTTAGTCCCCACTGACAGGGAGTGTATAAGGAGATTTGTAGATGGTCTCACGTATCAGCTTCGGATTTTGATGACCAGAGAGAGGGTGTCTGGAGCCACGTTTGAGCAGGTTGTTGATATAGCTCGGGACATTGAGTCGGTTCGCAGGCAGGAGCGTGAGGAGAGAGAGGCTAAGAGGCCTCGGGGATCAGGTAGCTTCAGTGGTGCTCCTCCCAGAGGGTAATTTCAGCCTAGCAGAGGTCGTGCATTTAGACCTCCACAGCCAGCTTGCCCAGCTTATAGTGGTGTATCATCGGGGCAGGGTCCTCGCAATTCTCATAAGAGGCGTTCATCTTTTAGTGCCCTTCCAGCTCAAAGCTCCGTCCGAGCATCATCTTATCAGGGTTCTTCTATGCGAGGTTCTTCTGATGGTTATCATGGTGGCAGAGGCTCTCGTCAGTTTTCATCTTCAGCTCCAGGTAGTTGTTATGAGTGTGGAGAGTTCGGACATGAGTGGAGGCAGTGTCCTCGTCGTCCTAGTAGTTCATCTCAGCAGAGGGTTCAGCCCTCGGCTTCAGCCCCAGTAACTTCACCACCTACCTAGGCAGCTAGGGGTGGTGGTCAGGCAGCTAGAGGCCGCCCTAGAGGGGGGAGGTCGAGTAGATGGAGGCCAGCCACGTATCTATGTGCTTCCGGCTAAGCCTGATGCAATGGCATCTGACGCGGTGATTATAGGTATTATTTTAGTTTGTCACACTGATGCTTTGGCTTTATTTGACCCTGGTTCCACGTACTTGTATGTTTCATCTTATTTTTCCCACTTCCTGAATATGCCTCGTGAGTCTTTATTTACGTCTATTCATGTTTCGACTCCGGTGGGTGATACTATTATTGTGGACCATGTGTATCGATCATGTCTTATATCTATTGGGGGTCTGGAGACCCGAGTGGACTTGATGTTACTCAGTGTGGTTGATTTTGATGTAATTCTGGGCATGGATTGGTTATCACCATGTCATGCTATCCTTGATTGTCACGCTAAGACCGTGACCCTAGCTATGCCCGGAATTCTGAGAGTTGAGTGGAGAGGGTCTATAGAGCACGTGCCTAGCAGAGTGATTTCTTATTTAAAGGCTCAGCGTATGGTTGAGAAGGGGTGTGAGTCCTATCTTGCTTTTGTGAGGGATGTTAGTAGTGAAACTCCTTGTGTTGATTATGTTCCTATAGTCCGTGATTTTCCGGACGTATTTCCTGCAGACTTGCTAGGCATGCCACCTGACAGGGATATTGATTTTGGTATTGACTTGGTGCCCGACACTCAGCCTATTTCTATTCCACCTTACCGTATGGCACTAACAGAGCTAAAAAAATTGAAGGAGCACCTTCAGGAACTCTTAGATAAGGGGTTCATATGATCGAGTGTGTCGCCTTGGGGTGCGCTGGTGTTATTTGTGAAAAAGAAGGATGGCTCCATGTGTATGTGCATTGATTAAAGGCAGCTGAATAAGGTTACGGTGAAGAACCAGTATGACTTATTTGATCAGCTTCAGGGAGCTAAGGTATTCTCCAAGATCGACTTGAGGTTGGGGTATCATCAGTTGAAGATTCGGGATTTTGACATTCCGAAGACTGCTTTCAGGACCAGATACAGTCATTATGAGTTTTTGGTTATGTCATTTGGGCTGACCAATGCCCCAGACGCGTTCATGCAATTGATGAACACCGTGTTTCAGCCTTACCTTGATTCGTTTGTCATTGTGTTCATTGATGACATCCTGGTTTATTCCCGTAGCTAGGAAGAGCATGCTCAACACTTGAGGGTTGTGTTACAGAGATTGAGGGAGGAGAAGCTTTATGCAAAATTCTCCAAGTGTGAGTTTTGGCTTGGTTCAGTAGCTTTCTTGGGGCACGTAGTGTCTAGTGAGGGTATTCAGGTTGATCCGAAGAAGATTAAAGCGGTGCAGAGTTGGCCCAGACCGTCCTCAGCTACAGAGATTCGGGGTTCCTTGGTTTAGCGGGATATTACCGTCGTTTTGTGGAGGGATTCTCTTATATTGCTTCACCATTGACTAGATTGACCCAAAAGGGTGCCCCATTCAGATGGTCCGATGAGTGTGAGGAGAGCTTTCAGAAGCTCAAGTCAGCATTGACCACAACCCCGGTTTTGGTTTTGCCTACTGATTCGGGTTCCTACACAGTCTATTATGATGCTTCTAGAGTTGGTTTGGGAGCGGTGTTGATGCAGGATGGTAGGGTGATTGCGTCGAGACAGTTGAAGGTGCACAAGAAGAATTACCTAGTGCACGATCTTGAGTTGGCTTCCATTTTTCATGCCTTAAAGATTTGGCGGCATTACTTGTATGGGGTACAATGTGAGATTTTCACTGATCATCGTAGCTCGCAGTATCTGCTAAGGCAAAAGGACTTGAATTTGCGTCAGAGGAGATGGTTAGATCTTCTCAAGGATTATGATCTTATTATTTTGTATCACTCGGGGAAGGCCAATGTGGTGGCCGATGCCTTGAGTCGCAGAGCCGAGAGTTTGGGGAGTCTAGCTTACCTTTCAGCAGCAGAGCAACTATTAGCACTTGATGTTCAGGCTTTAGCGGGTCAGTTGGTGAGATTGGATTTGTCAGACCCTCTATGGGTGGTAGCTAGCATGGCTTCCTAGTCTTCTTTAATTGATCAGATTAAGGCACGATAGTATTATGACCGCCACTTGTTAGATCTTCAGGATAGAGTTCATCGGGGTGATGCCAGGGATGTGACTATTGGTGATGACGGAGTTATGAGGATGCTGGGCCGTATTTGCGTGCCTAATGTGGATGGTATTTGAGAGTTGATATTAGCAGAGGCTCACAGTTCGCGGTATTCTATTCATCCGGGTGCTGCAAAGATGTACCAGGATCTGAGAAAGCAGTATTAGTGGAGGCGGATGAAGAGAGATATTGTTGAGTATGTAGCACTGTGTCTCAACTGCTAGCAGGTCAAGTATGAGCACCAGAGACCAGGTGGATTACTTCAGAGATTAGATATTCCGGAGTGGAAGTGGGAGTGGATTACCATGGACTTTGTAGTTGGGCTTCCACGAACTTCGAAGGGTTTTGATGCTATTTGGGTCATTGTGGATAGATTGACCAAGTCCGCGCATTTCATTCATGTTAGTAATACTTATACTTCAGAGTACTTAGCTGGTATTTACATTAAGTAGATAGTCCGGTTGCATGGAGTTTCGGTTTCTATCATTTCTGACAAAGGTACACAGTTCAGATCTCAGTTCTGGAGGGCCGTACAAAGAGGTATTGGTATTGATATAGAGTTGAGCACTGCATTTCACCCGCAGACCGACGGGCAGTCGGAACGGACTATTCGGATTTTGGAGGACATGTTACGGGCTTGTGTGATTGATTTTGGTGGTTCATGCGATCAGTTCCTGCCACTAGCAGAGTTTGCATATAATAACAACTACCAGTCCAGTATTCAGATGGCCCCGTATGAGGCTTTATATGGTAGGAGGTGTAGGTCTCCGGTTGGTTGGTTCGAGCCTGGTGTGGCTAAGCTATTGGGCACAGATTTGATTTAGGATGCATTGGAGAAGGTGGAGTTAATTCAAGAGCGACTATGCACGACGCCGTCTAGACAAAAGATTTATGCGGACCGGAAGGTTCTGGATGTGTCTTTTATGGAAGGTCATAATTTACTGCTAAAGGTATCACCCATGAAGGGTGTTATGAGGTTCGGAAAGAGGGGAAAGCCGAGTCCACGATTTACTGGTCCTCTTGAGGTGCTTCATAAGGTTGGAGAGGTGGTTTATAGACTCGCTTTGCCACCCAGTCTATCTAGTGTTCATCCGGTCTTTCATGTGTCGATGCTCAAGAAATATGTTGGTGACCCGTATCATGTGTTAGGCTTCAGCACAGTTCAGCTCGAGGGTAATATGTCATATGAGGTTGAGTCAGTAGCTATTTTAGCTTGTGAGGTAGAAAGTTGAGGTCTAAGGATATAGCATTAATGAAGGTGCAGTGGAGAGGTCAGCCAGTGGAGAAGGATACTTGGGAGATCGAGCGGGAGATGCAGAGCAAATATCCACACTTGTTTGAGACTCCAGGTATGTTTCTAGATCTGTTAGAGGACGAACATTTGTTTAAGAGGGGGAGAATTTAACGACCCAGTCTATCATTACGTAGAACCTGCATTATAATTGCTATTATTGACTTGTCATAGGTTGGTTATTCTGTTATGATGTGTTAGAGTCGATAGGCTTGAAATAGAATGGTTTTAGTGAGAGTTCAGTCATTTAGCCTTTAAAGATAGCCTTAAAATGGTAAAAGTTAACTGAGAGTTGACTTATTGGTAAACGACCTCAGAATGCGTATTTTATGGCTCAGATAGCTTCGTTAGGTGATTTAGGACTTAGGAGTGTGTTCAGAATAATTTTGTGATGTCCGGTGTAGAATTAGGCTTGAATCGGCGAAAGTTAGTTTTTGGTGATTTCCGGTCGGCAGTGGAAAATAGAATATTAGGGTCGGAATAGAATTCCAACAGTTGGAACAGGTTCATATTGTCATTTTGGATGTGTCTGCAAAATTTCAGGTCAATGGAGTTGTTTTGGATAGTTTCAGCATCATTGGTGGATTTTAGAAATTTCAAAGTTCTTAGGCTTGAATCCGATGTAATTTTGGTGTTTCGATGTTAGTTTTGGTGTTTTGAGAGTGCAACAAAGCTTGAATGATCAAATTTAACGTGTTAGTATGTTTGGTTGGGGTCCCGAGGGGCTCGGAATTGATTTCGGATGGTTAACGGGAAGTTCGGAGTTGAAAAAGTGCAGCAAGCAGCTGCTGGTTTTCTGGTTACTGATGTAACTGCACCTGCGGGTGTTTGATCACAGGTGCGGGCCCGCAGGAGAGAAAGAAGGCTCCGCATGTGCGAGATTTGGCCAGCCATGGAAAAGGACGCATATACGGATAGGGGGCTGCACCTGCGAAGTCACAGGTGCGGAATGTGAGTCGCAGGTGTGGAGTTAGGCTATTTGATGGAAAGTCGCAGGTGCGGTTAGGGGACTGCAGGTGCGGTCCCGCCGGTGCGGGAGCTTGGCTGTAGGTGCGGAAACCCTTGGACAGTATTAAAATAAACCATTCACGGCTTAAACCCTTTTTACACCATTTTTGTACGAATAGAGAGCTTTGGGGGCGATTTTTGAAGAGGGAAATCAGTGTTCTTCATAGAGGTAAGTGTTTTGGACCTTAAAACTCATTTATGGGTGATTATAGAACACAATCTCAGCATTTAATTCATGAAAATCAGTGGGAAAAGATGGGTTTAGGGCTTGAGATTTTGATACCTTTAGGGGTCGATTTGAGGGGTCAAACGAACTCCGATTTTAGTGTTCTTTATATGTACGGATTCGTGAGATGATGAAGAACAATTTTGTATAAAAATTTCTGAGTTTCGGGATGCGGGCCTGGTGGTCGGGTTTTGACCAATTTCGGGGTTTTGAGCTAAATTTGATATTTTTCGATTGGAATTTATTCCTTAAGCATCAATTGATGATAAAAATATGAACTTGGTATATTTGGAGCCTTTGGAAGTTGATATGAGAGGAAAGCGTGTTGCGGAATAGTTTCCGGACTAGTTTTGAGGTAAGTAATGTCTTTAAATCCTTTCCTGAGGGTATGAAACCCCGAATTATGCACCCTTTCACAGGTTTTGGAATGCAAAGATTGGAACTTTGAAAATATATTCTCTTTTTAGGCAACTATTGAGTTGCGAAACCAATTTTTAAGCATATGCTTAATAGTATTGATATATTTTGATATGATTTGGGCTGTAAGCCATGTTTGGGGCCTAGTGCCGATCTGCTTACCCCTTGGGGGCTGTTTTCACTATTTTTCCTCACTTAATATGTTATGATTTTCACTCAGTATTTTCTTGATAATTGTTTTGGACACTCAGAGTATTTTTGAAACTATTTCTTGAAAATGAAACACTGTTTTGGGTCGAGAATCCGGTATATTTATGTCCTGAACTGACTGAGTGAGGCTGCGAGCCTATATTGTGAGGATGCTATGATATTGAGTGATGGTGAGGATGCCTGATGGGCTGATACTGCGAGCCTGTGAGGATGCCAGATGGGCTGATATTGAGTGATGGTGAGGATGCCTGATGGGCAATGGTTACGAGAAATGACTTTTAGCCCGAGGGGTAGTTTTATGAGGATTTTACTAAGATTTTGAACTATGATTTACTTCGTTTTCAAACTGGTGTTACTGAGAATTTAACTAAGATATACTAATATTACACTTGTTTTTAAAGGATTTCTGGAAACTGATTTCGAACTTATTTGATGAATACTACATGGTGGCTTGGTGTTTTACTGGTTTTGTGAAATTGTGTGTCTGTACTGTGTGTTTTAAAATTTTCAGACTGTGATTTATTTTTATTACTACTGAGTTGGCGTACTCATCATTACTCCTTGTGCCTCTGTGCACAGATCCAGGTGACGGCCCGGAGCAGTAGCTGTCTCAGTTCGTTAGCAGCAGATACGGGATCTCGAGGTAGCTGTCCAGCGTCCACAGCTTCTCCATTTCCCTTCCTTGTTTAGTTTTAGCATTTCATTCATAGAATTTATTTAAGACATTAGTAGAGTTAGTTTTATTTCGTAGATGCCCCTGACCATATTGACTCCAGTATTGGGAGGTTTTGTTAGAGTTGTTAGACTATTATTGGGATGCTAAGACTTAAATAAATTATTTCTATGCTAGGGTTGCTGCTTATGATTAAATTGTAAACTCTTATAATTGAACAAATGCGTAGTAAGGTGATGGTTTGCTAGCCTAGTTCCACGATAGGCGCCATCACTGCCTGGTAAGATTTGGGTTGTGATATATGTTTATTGTGTTCTTGTAGGTGCTTAAGGTTATCTTGATGTTGACTAAGTTAAATGGTTGGACTAGACATGAACTAGTGAATTAAGTTGCAAATTGAAGAAAGTTGGAGTTGTGGATTGTTTCTTTTGTTATAAATATATGGTATAAGGATGGAATCATTGATGAATTACTTCATTATCATATTAATGATATTGTTAAGTTAATATAATAAGTCTATAAGGGATGATATGGGTTATACGGATTCTGATCGAGCTTGCCGCTCAAAATGATTGTTGAACTAATCGGAGAGCTTATTGTGAATTATATTGTTGTTGTGTGAGTTGTTTGGTGAATTTTGGTAACATATGGGATGTAGTAAAAATAGGGGATGTGATGTCCATTTTCTTGTAGAATATTGGTTTTGAAATATGAGAGTTGCAATGCTTATATGATGACGACGAAGTCGGGTTACTCATTGTAGACGTAAGAAGATCATATTGAGCTTTGTTGATGATTGGAGAGAAGATTGCAAAGGAATGTTAAGGCACTTCCTTCTTTATTTTGGCATGATCTAAAGTGAAACGAACGTAAACGATACACTATTTCATAATGAATCTACTCTTAGCAACTAAGGTTGTCCATATTTTTCTATCCTTAAAAAGTTATTCTAAGAAAGTATGTATCATCCTTGAGTCCTAGTGACGTTCAAATTGATGGCATGATGTCCATAATGTTAATCGAAGGTGAAACTACCTTACGTCACTCTGAAAGGTTTAGAGTGTGATTCCATGAGTCCAACATGCATTATATATAGTATCTATTTTACTCTACTGAGCCACGCTATAGTCAGCGGTGTACGACACCTATTGTGAAACCACTGATCAGTTGGGTTTACCGAGCTCCACGCGGCTGGGTACGATTCTCCCGAGCCTTATGATGGCCGGTTATATTTTTACCGAGTCCTCTTTGAGGCAGGGTACGATATGATGATGATGATTCCCACAGAGACGGATGTTTTAAGATTATGCATATATAAGTATCACGCATTTCATGTCATTATCTCTTAGAGGCACTCAGATAGTACATGTTATATCTCCTATATCTCTCTTTACATTAATGTTCTTATTTATGCTTTTCTGCCTTACATACTCAGTACTTTATTTGTACTGACGTCCCTTTTGCCTGGGGACGCTGCGTTTCATGCCCACAGTTCCCGATAGACAGGTTGACAGTCCTCCTAGTAGACTATCAGCTCAGCGGAAGGTGTTGCTGCACTCTATTTGCTCCGGAGTTTCCTATTTGGTCAGTATGATTGGGATATGTATTGACCGGTATAACGGGGCCCTATCCCAAACTATATAACATTTATGTAGTCTTAGAATCTTATAGACAGATGTCAGGTATATGGATACTTGTATGGCCTTGTCGGCCTATGTTTTGAGTTTACAAATGATCATGACAGTCTTATAGACCCGTATGTCACATGTATAAGTTTCTATATAATGTTGGGTCATCCTATGTCTAGTATGCACTTATATTTTATTCTGGTTATCTCATGACAACCCTTTTGGCCCATCTACCCATGATAGTATGATAAGAAATATATGTTATGTTGGTACTCGGTTGAGTAAAGTATCGGGTTCCCGTCACGGCCCTCCGATTTGGGTCGTGACATAATATATGGGTGTGTGTGTGTGTTTATTTTCTTTCACGAGTCAAATGCTACAACATGGAATTATATCTAAGCAGAAACCCACGTTACATCGCTAATAAGGGACCTCAAACTTATAAGCAAGTCAAGGACTCCGGCCTCCAACTCAGCGCGGCCAGTAAAAATATGAATACGGGTAACCGAGAAGTAGGTTGGCAAACAAGTGAATGAATAGGCTTTGCTCCTGCTTTCGCTTCCAGGAGGAATCCCATCATCCATGGCAAAGATATTTTACAATAAGAAATAACTTAATTCATCAATTCGAATCATGTCCTTGCTTAATCCATCTAAGGCCCGGCCCGCCTCCAAAGATTAATGACGAAACGTTGGTTTGTTTATCCGGAATTGAAAAATCAATATCGATTGGACCACCAGTTGAAGGAAATGTCCGAATTTTTTATTTTGAGGATCAATAAAACAAGAGATTTTGTCGTTATAGAACAGGAATTCAATGAAAGCAACGATAGAAAAATACAAATAGAAAAGGAAAGGGAGGAAATAGAAAAAAAAATAGAAGAGAAAAATCGTACAAAGTTATATAAAAAATCACTACCCCCCTTTTTGTATTTCCTAATTGAATTTTGGTTGATTAGGACGAAATTTCTTAAAAACCTCCACCTTCTTTAAAATATCCTGAACAGTTCCTGTAGCTTGAGCTCCCTTTTCAAGGAAATATAAAATAGCAGGAATATTTGAATAAGTTTGATTCTTTATCGGATCATAAAAATCCACTTTCCGAAGATCATATATGCAGGAAGAGGACCCTACTACTTCTTCATTCAGGGGGGGGGGGGGGGGGGGGAGGGGAGGGGAGGAGACTAGATGCCAAAATCTCTAACCAACTCTAACTCATAGGTCGTCTTACTCAAAATCTCATCGTATTACAGTATCGTCATAACATGACACTTGGCAATCCCTGCAAGCATAATTCCCTTCAAATCATCATCCCAAAATTACATGCGGCCTAATCCTTGTTAAGCCCGAGTTATGTATGCGATCCAAAGACAAAATTTGGTTGTAATTTCATATCTCATTATTTTCACAACTCCATATGCCTTCTTAGCAGTATATGTCTAAAGTCGGGGAAAAATTGGTCATTGAGTCAATTTCTTTGCCCACATACTCTTTTATCGTCTCTGATAAAAAAAGGGCATTGTTGAAGACCAATTTTAGCCCTCCCTCATTCAAATTACCTATTACACATTTTTCTAAAGCATATAATAACAACAATAATAATAGTTATTAACATTAATAATGTTCCCATAATTATAGTAGTAATTTGACCTCAAGAATTACAGTTATATCACCACTATTTTTAGTTAATTAACCAATCGACCATTTATGCAATTTCTAATATAGTTATTAGATATTAACTATTTTTGATAATATAAAATTAGCTTATAAATACGTATACATATGGTCACTACTAATAATACTTATTATAGCTTACTAGGAATAAAGAAGTTTAATTAAATTAATTATGATATTAGTGGGTTAAATAAGTTTAATTCATTCCATTCACTTTAATATCCAAATATACATGTTAAATAAATCTTATAGTTCTCATGTATATTTGGTGTCACGACTCAAAACCCACTATAGGTTGTGATGGTGTCCAGCGTCGCCGTTAGATAAGCAAACGGTGAACTATCATGTTAATTGTTCATTTTATTACTTTCGTAATTATAAATTTTATTAAGTAAAGAAATTTACACATTTAAAATTGTGGGTACATATATAATTAGTAAGGCATAAAAATAAAAGGTGATAATAATATGCAAAGCCGTAAACATCAACTAGAGTATCCCAAAATCCGGTGCCACAAGTTAATGAGCATTTATTAAGGAGGCCAATAATAATCAGCATCTGTCTGGAATATAAGCTAGACATGATAAAGTAAATGATATGATAGAGACTCTATAGACTACGATACGTAGCCTGGAATGTAGCTCACCATAAAGTTTGCTCAGCAGTTGCGCCTATGCATCAAGATGACCACCAAATGAACATGTCAGATTCTGCACATTTAGTGCAGAATTGTAGCATGAGTACGTAAATCAACACGTACCTAGTAAGTATCTAGCCTAACCCCGGAGAAGTAATAACGGGGGGACGACATCGACACTTACTAGTGTCCAATAAATCAGTATGATAAATCATAAACATATATGGAGCACAACAGTAATAATGAGGTAATAAAGTAACTAACATAATCCTCCAACGTTTCTTTTGACGATATAAATCTCTCAAATCTCCTATGCTATCTCAACAAATAATAAATATTAAATGTAATCTCAAACGAATAAGGAATACCATATAAACGTAAGGCCTCAAAAATAGGAATCTCATGAATATCCGGATTGCTAGCGGTATCACACAGGATTATGCCGAGGATGTACGACCCGATCCAGAGTGGTGTGTACACTAACGAGGATCAACCAGCGAGAACCATCTACATGAAAGGAAGAAACTTATCGAATTACGAGTCACGTGCTTACAACACAGGTACAAGAGCATAAAGTAAATATGACTTTTACCGTTTATCAAATATCTCGCCAAACAACTCAAGATGATAAAGCTCGGACTAATATATTACCAAATCAATTTCAATTATAAATTCACTTAATTAAATAGCAAAATTAGTTCAAATAATTTAAATATTAAATGATATAATCCTAAATCTACCCGGGCATAAACATGCTTTTAGCTACATACAGACTCTCGTCACCTCATGCGTACGTAGCAATCACAACTAGTAGCACATAGCAATTTTAATACCAATAGAATTCCCTTCACAAAGGTAGACTAGGGCTGTTTATTTGGATCAAATATCCGAAATCCGAACCGATCAGCTCAATTTCGGGTTCGATTTTCGGATTTTTGATACTTTGATCGAATTTCGGATTATGTTTATTAAAATTTCGGATATTCGAATTGGATTTGGATTGGTATAATTTTAACCTGATCCGCTCCGAAATTCGAGAAATTATTAAGGCATGTATAAATACTAAACTTTAATTTCGGATAGTTAGTACTTCCTTTATATCTTGCTCCAAGTTATTACCTTTACAATTCTTGATTTAGCTATATTGACACCATATTACCCTCATAATTGCATAAACATGAATTTTCTTGCTGTATTGCCTCTTTTATAAAGAAAATATACATATGAGTTTGCAACTTTGAGGCACAACAACTCGAGCCTCCAAAGAATTTTTTTTAAAGATGTAATGCTGATAAAAGAGATGAAAAGCAAAGGGATGGTTGTATTAGCACATAACACAAGAGAAGCAAATCGGGAAGATGTATTAGTCGATTAGATTAGCAACAGCCTTAATAATACGTATAATCCGATCCGAAATCCGAAATATTGATCTGATCTAAAATTTAAAATCCGATTCGATATTAATTCAAATCGGATTCAGATTGCACTTTGTAGAATCCAAAATTCGAAATTCGAAATTCGAAATCTGAATCCGAAATGTGCTAAATCCGATCCGATTCATGCACATTCCTAAGGTAGAAGGAGACTTACCTCGCTCCGAAGTTCCAATAACCGACTCCAATGTCTCTCTAACTCCTCAATTCAAATGCAAACGATCCGAAACTAGTCAAACAACGTGCAAACTAATAAAAATATACTCCAACACTCATAATTAATTAATTTATAAAAATTTCTAACTCCGCTCAAAAAGTCAACAAATTCAACCCTCGAGTTCACGTGCTCGGATTCCAAAAATTCTCGAAGACAATCATTACCCATAACACCAAGAACTCTAATATGTAATTTATTCCTAATTCCATGCCCAATTTGCGTGGTCAAAATCCAAAAATACCAAATTCTAAGTTTTTTACCAAAATCTCACAATTTCCATAACTTTGCATGTTTTAAATACACATATAATCCATGTATTTAACTCACAATGTGTGAAAATCTCTTACCTCAAGATTGATGATGGAAATGGCTTCTCCAAATCGCCCAAGCAAGAGAGAAATGAGTTGAAAATGAGACAATCACGACCTTGCAAGTTTATAATATGCCAGGCGTCATTTTTTGCGAACGCGGAAAGTCCTTCGCGTTCACGAAGCATTGCTAGCTTTTTATCCCAAATCCTTCTTCGCGAACGCAAAGTCTTACCAGGCCTGACCATCGTGGACACGTTTCTCTTACTCCCAGGCCAAGTTTCTCTTATGCGAACGCGACCATGCAATCACGAACGCGGAGCACCACTTCCCAAACCTTTGCGAATGAGACTGCCTTATCCCGAACGTTGAACAAAAAAACCTCCAACTCAAATCCTTCTTCGCGAACGCGTCTCTGCCTCCCTGTTCGCGAAGAACAAAACCAGCACCAACAAACCGACAACAGAAAATTATCCAAGCTTGGTCAAAAACTATCCAGAAACACTGCCGAGACCCCCGGGATCCCGTTCGATCACACCAACCAATCCGAAGACATGACACTAACCTGTTCGAAGCCTCAAATCATACCAAACAATATTCAAACTATGAATCGACGATCAAAGCCCTTCTTCCCACTTTCAAACTTCGCCGAACGCGTCCGAATTACACTTAAACATTCCGGAATGACGCCAAACTTTACGTGCAAGTCACAAATCACGATATAAACCTATTCTAAGGCTCAAAACCGCAAACAGACATTGATAACACCAAATTCTACTTCAAACTAAACTTAGGAAATTCTAAAACTTTCAAAATGTCAACTTTCCATAATAAGTGTTGAAATGCTCCCCGACCACCCGATACATAGCTCGAACATACGTCCAAGTCTGAAATCATCATACGAACCTATTGGAACCTTCAAATCATGATTTCGAAGTTGTTTACTAAAAAGTCAAACCTTGGTCTACTCTTCCAACTTAAAGCTTCCGAATTGAGAATTTTCTATTCGAATCAATTCCGAACTTTCCGAAATTTAATTACAACTACACGTACAAATCATAAAACATGAAGTGAAACTACTCAAGGCCTCAAACCGACGAACGGCACGCTAGAGCTCAAAAAAACTGGTCGGGTCGTTACAATTGGTAAAGTATATGTTAGTTAAGAAACTCATGTTGACAGTTGTGCTCTCGGACTTTACTAGCTAAATTTGATTGTGAAGCATGTTGTAGGATCTGTCTATTTAGCATGCTGGACTTTGTCACTGTCTTGCCCATTTAATAAACCTCTCTGGATTTAAGTTATTTTCTTCTTTGTTAGTGTTAGCTATAAATGGTATTCCCTATTATCATAAGGTTGTTTGTTGTTGTAGATACCATGTATATCATGTCTATAAGGCTTTACTTGTTAAAGTTCCAAATAACCTGATGAAGTTCATCATATCCTGTTTTATAGCTTTTCTTGTTCTCTGTTTAGCATGACCCTTATGAAACTAACTATAAGCCTGTTGACTGCCCTAAATTTGGCCTAGGTTTATCATGTGATGCAAGTTATTTTTAGGTTATATGATGCATTTGTCTGACCTTAATGAAACACCAGGACTTTTGAACCTTAATGAATGAATAAATGGTTGTGCGTTTACTGATTGAGGAAGAAATATCTAGCTGAAGCCTTTATCTATGTTTCTGCTTAAATATTTGGTCAGATGGCTTAAATTAGTACTCCAAACTTGAAATGACACGTGATGTTGAAAACATGTCTATAGTAGTAAACTGTATGATAAGTTGTATTTGTGTAACTCTCACTTGATCAGTCATGTTTAAAGACAGTGATTTTCGAAGGGACTATATGTGTCAGTACTTGCAAAATGGTTATAAATTACATTCTGAGCTTTGAAATCCATTTGAAGAGTTCTTGAGATCTCATAACTATATCTAGTAACATTTTTATATGCCATGATTGAACTATGCCTACTGTTCTGTCCTTGATCTAGTCTTTGCCTGTGTCTTTTGCTTGAATGAGTTCTTGAATCTCAAATGTTATTCTATTTACATGATTTGAGGCATTATATTGGATTCTCCATGTTAAAAGAAGCTCACAAGGTATGATGAATGATTAAGCTTAAGTCAATGATATTTGTGTTTAAACCTCTATGGAGGAACAAAGATCAATAGCTATTGTTAACCTCATTACAAGTGGTCTCCTTGACATAAAGGGCTCTTGAAACCCTTGTGAACTCTGAAGTGTCGGGGGTCAAAGGGAAACCTGGTGAGGAGGGGTTATGGTTCACTCTAGTTAATAGCTATTGAATTTGACTAATCATTGGAGGATTATCACAAATATAACATTGACTTGCCTCGTTTGCTTCAGATTGCAACTATGTATTCATTCCTTGCATTTCTGCCTTTACCCTTTATGGGCATTTACTAATTGGATTTTCCATTTCCCTTTGCATGAGTACCTTGGGCCAAAGGAGTTCATCTTGGACTCTAGCCCAAGTTTGAACTGGGCGTCTGTTCTTCTCATCGCGATCCTGTTAATTATTTTCTAGTTCAGGTTAATTATTAGTACCAACTCATATTTTGACTATCTTTTGCATCACAAAACAACTTCTATTATTTTGAAAATAATGTACAGTATAGACTTTAATTAAACATTCCTTTACAAACTATTAACGTATCTTCAAGATAGTTGTCTTTCAATAGACTAATACCTAAATACCTCATCACTTTAATTAAGCTCTCACATAGACTTACTTAACAACCTTAAGCAATTGGTCGATTAGAATATAAATAATTCCTTCCCCATGTTTAGCCTAAGTTTAAGGGACTACTTTAGTGTAGATTTTAAGGGATTCCTAACATTTTCCCTTTAGAATAACCAGGACCCTTACCTAGATTCTCACTAGTTTAGCGGGCCATTAGGATGTTGATCATTATCTGACTTATAGGTACCCGAATATACATTTAATTATTATTCCCTCCGTTCCAGTTTATGTGAACCTATTTCTTTTTTTGTCCGTTAAAAAAAGAATGACTTTTTTTAAATTTGGAAAAATATTAGCTTAAACTTCCAATTCTACCCTTAATGAAAAGCTTTTATAACCACATAAATATTCTGGGCCCCTTTTTGACTTGTTTAAAACCACAAGTTCCAAAAGTCTTCATTTTTTCTTAAACTCCGTGCATAATCAAACAGGTTCATATAAATTGGAACAAAGAGAGTAGGTGGCAACTTTTCTTTTATTTAACCTTAGGAGAACCACAAGTTGTGTTTCGTTTTGACCTGTGCAAAATAGGGTGCAACACCCACAAGTTATAATGCATAATATGTAGTCCCTTGAGTTTCTATCCAATTTACCATCATCTCTGGACGCACACACCAGGTGAGAAATGAATAAAGCTCGAAACTCTTGTTTCGACTTTAGACCGTCTTCTTTTGTGCCATTAAAGAGAAGCCCGTGTCAGCACGGGCCCAACATGCTAATTAAACAAAATATATTTGTAGAGTTTTTGATGTCTCAATACATGAAACATCGGAATCATACAACTTATAGAATGAACATATAAGATGTCACGACCCTAGTTTTTTTTCGTAGGATATCGTGATGGTACCTAATCTCCGAGACTAGGTAAGCCTAAAAATTATGCGGAATAACTGAATATTAAGCTAAAACTCAAAACCTCAACATCTAAATTAAATAATAACTTCAATTCAAAGTAATTACAACTTTAAAACTCGGTATAAATAAGTCACAAGCTCTAAAGATAAATACTAAACATCTCTGTACTTCAGAGTCTACTAAGGACAAGGAAAACAATTTAATAAAGATAGAGGGGGACTCCGAGATCTGCGGACGCTGACAGATATACCTTGAAGTATCCACGTACGGTCTAGCTCACTGATGCCTGTTCTGGTAGGAAGTACCTGGATCTGCACATAAAGATGTGTGGAAGCGTATTATGAATACGCCACAACGGTACCCAGTAAGTGCCAAGCCTAACCTCGATAGAGTAGTGACGAGGTTAGGTCAGGTCCCTACTAGAAATAATAGGAAAACAAGGCAAAAGATATAATGATTTAATGAAATGACAGAGAAGTGTAACAACATAAATTCACAGAAGATAACAACACAGAATCAAAGAAAACAACTACAACACGTAAGGAAGCAAGAATCTTATACGTTGGGGAACAACAACGATACAACAAACAGAGGAAAACAAGAAGGGCACTCCTGAGGTGCCGCCTCATAGTCCCAAAAGTAAATATCTCACAACGGCACTACAAAAACCTCGTGTAAACAATGGCAACCGCACGGTAGAAACCTCATGCCACAATAACAATTCGCACGGTAGAAACCTCGTGCCATAATAACAATCCGCACGGCAGAAAACCTCGTTCCATAATAACAATCCACAGGGCAGAAACCTAGTGCCACAACCAACACTCATCTCAACAATAATCGAGAAAACCAACATATAACAAATGAAATAATGATATTACAAGCAAAGAATCCTACAGTTAAAGAATGAATATGAAATCAAGAAAAATGGGTAATTCAACTAAGCACGTTGTACAAATTGCAAATAAGAGAAAGACCCATAGACATGTGAAATTAAGCTAAACATGATGATTACAAATGCTTTAAGGAAATAAAAGGAAACTACTTAGCAAAAATCGAATTTTTAACATTTAGCCTGAGTATGCACTTGTCACCTCGCGTACACAGCCTTCACGAATTGTAAATTACCATAACAGTACCAAATCCTAAGGGGGATTTCCCCCACAAAAGGTTAGACAAGTGTAACGACTCGGCCGATTATTTTGAGAGTATGAGCCCCGATCCCCTATTTATTGTTCCCTCTGCTTTATTTTATGCTTACTTGACTTACCGGGGTGCTTGGTGCCGAGTTCGGGAGAGTTTCAGAATAGAATGGGACACATAGTCCCTAAGTGTGAAGTTTGAGTTGTAGGAGTTGACCACCGTTTGACTTTTGTAAAGACGACTATTGAATGGAGTTTCATCAGTTCCAATAGCTCCGTGTATAGTGATTTTGGTCTTAGGAGCGTGTTCGGATGTTGATTTGGAGGTCCGTAGGTCGTTTTGGCTTTAATTGGCGAAAGTTGGAAAATTCGAAGGTTTTTGGGAAATTTGACAAGGAGTGGACTTTCTGATATCGGGGTCGAATTTCGATTTCGGAAGTTGGATTAGGTCCGTAATGTCAAATGTGACTTGTGTGCAAAATTTGAGGTCAATTGGACGTGATTTGATAGGTTTCGGCATCGGTTGTAGAAGTTGGAATTTCCTTAGTTTCAATAAGCTTGAATTGGAGCGCGATTCATGGTTTTAGTGTTGTTTGATGTGATTTGAAGGCTTGACTAATTTTTTATGATGTTTTAGGACTTGTTGGTGTATTTGGTTGAGGTCTCGGGGGCCTCGAATGGATTTCATATGGTTAACGGATCGAATTGGAGTTGGAAGATTTGTTGAAGCACTTATTCTTTGGTGTCATCGCACCTGCATTAAGGTTGGCCAAAGGTGCGGACTTGCGGAAGCAGGCATGTGTCCGCAGGAGAGAAGCTGACTTGGCCCAGCTGGGATCGCAGATGCGAAGGGAGATCTGCATTTGCGCGTCCGCAGATGCGGAGGTGCGATCGCAGAAGCGGATGAGGCCGGCCTGGTCCATGGTCACAGAAGCGGAAGATCTCCACAAAACCAGGCTCGTAGGTGCGAGACTTGGTCCGCAGAAGCGGAAACCCTGGCCATAAGTAGAATCCGCACCTGGGATGGTTTTTCCGTAGGTGCGACTGAGAGACGTGAGCCGAGGTTGACTTTTTGGGACGATTTTCTAATTTCTTGTTAAAGTCTTGATTTTATTAATTAGATTAGTTTCTTATAGATATATTTATAGAATGTAATTGCATTTTGATAGATTCGGACCATTCGGAGTCGTAAAGTCGAGGGAAAGGCATTCTTATTGATTGATTGCTTGGCTTGAGGTAAGTGACTTGTTAACCTTGTGTGTGGGAAATTCCGTTAGGATTTGGTACTGTTGTAACAACTTGTTATGTGTGAGTTCCGTGTACGCGAGGTGACAATTTCGTACACAGGCTAAATGTTTAAAATCCGGTCTTTGCTAAGTAGTTTCCTTTTTATATCTTAAATGAGTTATTCTAGCACATGTAGTCTTCATATTTAGTCTAATTTCACATGTCTATGTGTTTCAGCTCTCAGTTGCAATTTGTACAACATGCTTAGTTGAATTACCCGTGTTTTCTTGATTTCGTATTTGTTCTTTAACTTTAGGATTTCCATGCTTGTAATATCATTGTTGTATTTATTGCGTGTTGTTTTCGTGATTCTTGTTTAATGATTGTTTGGTTGTGGCACGAGGTTTATTTCGTGCGGAGTGAGATTATGGCACAATTTCTGCCATGCTGTTGTGAGATATTTACTTTTGGGACTACGAGGCGGTACCTCGGGAGCGCCCCCTATTGATTTCCTCTTTTTGCTGTGTTGTTTGTTGTTGTTCCTTAACTTGTAAGATGTTCTTTTCCTTACGTGTTGTAATTGTCTTCCTGTTTTCCTGAGTTGTTGCTTTTCCGTTCATTCTTACTGTTTCATTTACTTGCCATTCCTTTTTTTATCATTTTTTTCTTCTGCCTTATTCTTATATTCTAGTAGGGCCATGACCTGACCTCTTCACTACTCTACCAAGGCTAGGCTTGGAACTTACTGGTTACCATTGTGGTGTACTCATACTACGCGTCTGCACATGTTTTTGTGCAACCCCAGGTACATCATACCAGCCCCGATATTAGTAGAGTGCGTACTGCTGCTTGGAGACCTCAAGGTATATATGCCAGCGTCCGCAGACCTCGGAGTCCCCCTCTATCCTTATTATGTTGTCTTTTCTTTATTCTCTTAGATGCTGATGTATAGAGACATTTAGTACTTTCTTAGAGTTTATGACTTGTAACTACTGGGTTTTGGGAGTTGTTCTTACCCTGAGTTGAAATTTTACCTGTACATGCCGAGCAACATTATATATATTTCTGTTGAAGTTTAGTCGTTATTTCAGTCATTTTGCAATTTTTAGACTTACCTAGTCTTAGAGACTAGGTGCCGTCGCGACAACTTACGAAGTGGAATTTGGGTCGTGACAACAAGTCATTTACCTCAAACCTTGCTCAATCAATCAATAAGAAAGCCTTTCCCTTGATTTTTTCTAACTCTGATAGGCTTGAATCTAGCCAAAACAATTCCATATTATGAATATAACTATAAGAAACTAATTTAAATAATGAAACTACGACTTTAGAAAAAAATTGAAAATTGCTCCAAAAAGTCGGCCTGGGCCCACATCTCGGAACCCGACCAAAATTATAAAATCCGAACACCAATTTGATATTGAGTCCAACCATACAAGAATTACTCAAATCTGACCTCAAATCGCCGTTCAAATCCCCAAATTTTAGCCTAGGAAGTTTCCCAATTTCCCCCCAAATTTCCAACTAAAACACTAATTAAAAGATGAAAACAACAATAGATTCGTGGGAATTAACCAAAAACGAGTCAAGAATCCTTACCCAAATGTTTTCTTTGAAAATTCCTTAAAATATCGCCTCAATCCGACCTCTATGTCTCAAAATATGAAGAAAATGGCAAACCCTCGATTTTAAACCTTAAGCCTAGCACTTTCCGCTTTTACAGACAGAAATTTGACTTCTACAGTACCGCACCTGCGGTGCAACCTCCGCATCTATGGAGCTCACTTAAGCCCCCAGAATTTGCACCTACGCACCAAACTCCGCATCTACGGATGCACTTCTGTGCCCACTCGTCCACTTCTGCGGAAACCCTGACTACCTCAACTTCCTCACTCTCCGCTTCTGCGAACATCCTTCCGCATGAGCGACTTTGCTTCTGCGACCTCCTCGTCGCACCTTCGACCCTTGGCCACCCTCTTCAGTCCCGACTCTGCGCTTGCCCTCTCAGTTTTGCGAGCTCGCACCTGCGATCAAACTTGTGCAGGTATGATTGCATCAAAACTGGTGCACTTCAACCATTCTTTAAGATCCAAACTTGGTCCGATAACCATTCGAAACCACCCCGAGGCTCCAACCTCAACCAAACACTTTAAACAGTCCTAAAACATCATACAAACTTAGTCTAGCCTTCAAATCACATCAAACAACACTAAAACCACGAATCGTGCTCCAATTCAAGCCTATTGAAACTAAGGAAATTCCAACTTCTACAACCGATGTCGAAACCTATCAAATGAAGTCCGATTGACCTTAAATTTTGGACACAAGTCATAATTGAAATTACAAACCTAATCCAACTTCCAAAATCGGAATCCGACCCTGATATCAAAAAGTCCACTCCCGGTCAAACATTCCAAGAATCATCCACTTTTCCGACTTTCGCCAATTAACACCGAAATGACCTACGGACCTCCAAATTAATATCCAAACACGCTCCTAAGACTAAAATCACCCTACAAAGCTATTGGAACTATCAAAAATCTATTCCAGAGTCTTCTTCACACAGATCAAACTACGGCCAATTCCTACGACTTAAGCTTCCGTTCTAGGGACTATGTGTCCCATTTCACTGCGAAACCAAAACTCAAACCTCCTGGTAAGTTACATAACCATAAAATGAAATAGAGGGATAAATAAATAGGGGTTCAGGGATAATAATCTCAAAACAACCGGTCGGGTCATTACGGAAGAGTTTCATGTCTTCAGCATAGATACACTGAAATTTATAATGTGTTACATCCCATGTTTTCATACGTGAGAGTACGTCATAAGTCAATTGATGTAAGCTCAGAAATGAGATAATATTTGAAAGTACATAAAGTAATTTAATCATGTTACCATGGAGGTTACAAATATTTAAGATCATGAATAACAAGTACCAAGAAGGTTGGGGAAGGCTTAGAAGCTAAATGAATTGAAGAAAATAAGTCTCGTCAAAAGGGAATGTTATAAAATGTACTTATAGGGTGAGACTAGGGTGATTAACATAATAAGGAGGTTATTCTATGGGTTATTTTAGTCATATCATATTTGTGTATTATTGATGCGTGGCTAGAATTCATGGTTTTAAGCATTATATACCTTATATTTTATGTGCGTTTGTGATAAAAAATACTCGTCATATGTGCATAATGGATTCTATTTCATGTGTAGGTGAATTGGAGATGGAATCCGAGCTAAATAGATGCATAAGCGTCAAAAATACTCTCAAGAGTCAAAATGGAGTGACCCGGGCTATAGCTGGGCGTTTGGGCTATAAAGCCTGGCAAGACCAGGCGTTAGCTGGGCGTTAGAGCCTAATGCCAGGCCTGCCCAGGGTATAGTTGGGCGTTTGGGGCTTAACACCTGGGGTCTTTGGTCTGGTCCAATCCGAGTTTTGAAGGTTTTAAGTGTTTCCCGGTATGAATAGAAGTCTCCTACACGTTTACAGTTTGTCCCAAACATATAAATAGACCCAAAAATACAACTTTGAAGAGGGGATACCATTTTTGGAGAGAAGATACACACATTATCATTAGGAAGCAAAGGATTATCAGTTTTCTTCATCTTTTTCTAGTATATACAATTCATTCAAAACTTATGCAATTGTGTGATTTTAGCATGAGTGGCTAAACACCCATTGTTCTGGGGTTGTGGTTTAGCCATGAATATTGTTATTCGAAATTAATTTAACCTTGATTATAGTTCACTCAATATATGGTTGTTTCTTCAATTCTGTGTTTAATTTCTTAATTGTTTTGCCAGCAGTTTGGTTCTATATACTATCTATGTTATGCTTGGGAAAGCCGTATATAGATTAGAGAAGAATTTAAGAGAGTGCGATCTTAACCCTTTAGGGGAGCGGATTTGTGGTTAGGATAGTAATATACCTAGTCACCGTGCGTAATTAAATATCGTAATCTTAGTGCGTTCTAATAGATTAATTTCATAGGAATATAGGCATTAATCTATTGAGAATNAACCATGAGTGAATTATATGAAAGGGAGAGTTAATTAGAATGCAATACGAGTGGTGAATTGATCACAACCCTGGAATATTTGTCTCTACTGAATACACACAACAATATTCTTGTCACTTGATAATTAGTTAGTTCATAGAATCGTAGTATAAATTAGTTACATTCCTGGATTTTGTTTTGGCTCAATTAAATAACAATTAGAGTGATTCAGCAAGTAGTTTACGCAAGTCCCTGTGGGTTCGACATTCGATTTAAAATTATATTACTTGCTACGACCACGTACACTTGCGTGTGCGTTTGGGACCAACAAATTTTTGGCGCCGTTGCCGGGGACTTGAATATAGACTACTTTTTTAGTTACTTGCTTTAATTGTTTATTTCATTGAGTCTAACGTCACGTGATTTTTGCTCTA